>JAUMHO010061732.1:10734-24445 GCA_032360965.1 Ulva armoricana
GTCCCCCTCACGGCTTTTGCAACCACCTCTTCTTCCGTGCACCCCCCCCCCCCCCCCTCTGGCACCGGCTCACGCTCAAGCCTCAGGAGCGGCAACATCCACGCGGTTAACATCCCCGCCGTCAACATCCACGTGAATGCGCCGATATGGAATATCGGCAACATCCATCACTGTGGTGAATGTGCACTGTTCGCCGGGAGTCTGTCCGTTACGTCCAGTGCCAGCTGTCCGTTGTACCCAGACAGCTCTTCCGGTGTCATGCGAAAGTGTACTCACACTCTACCCAGAGCGCAGCCAGAGAGTCTTGTCCGCTGTTGGACAGAGGCCGAGTGTGCACTGCCGAGTGCCGGCAGGGCCCTCTGTCCGCTCTGTTTCGTCAGCGTGTGCTGTTGGTTATACTCTGCACACACTTTATGCCCTGCATGGAACCAACCGAATGATGACATGGGCCGTCCTCTCACATGACGCTCAACACGAGCATGCCTTTCACCACACACAGAAACGCGTCGGGCTCCGTCGAGTGCCACAGCCACTCAGCGCCTCCGCAGCGGCAGCTGCATGCATGCGTAATCTGTTGCATGCATGCTGCCCAGCGCGTCTCCAGCTGCAGGCAGGCTGCCGCGCAACCCGGGCTGGCACTGCCGCACACATGCATGTGTCTGCGCGGGGTGACAGTGCGCGCCGCCGCGGCCACTCTTCTTGCCGGCACCGCTGCTTGGCTAGCTCCCTGGTGCCCCCCCCCACTGTCTGCTGCCAGGCTAATCATCCGATCCACAGCATTTGGCAGTTCGTGGTCCACAGGAAGGGGGTCTGACTGGTGCAGGAGGCGGACGTGGAGATGAACTCACTGAGCGTTGCAGCGCGGCAGATCCTGTACCAGTGGCCACAGGTGCTCAGCTCGCTGCCGCCGCAGATCGTGGCTGCGGCGAGGGCGGCCGTGGACTCTGGCCGCGCTGTGCGTAGCCGGGTGCACAACGCGCTGCAAGACATCCCCACCGAGCTGTGACCCTCCGCAGCTGCAGCCACGTGTAGCCGCGTGCTCTAGTTGCCACAGGGATGTAATCATACATACATACAGGGGCCTGACAGCGCGCCAGGGTTCTGGTAGATTTCATGGAAGTGATACCTCTGCATCTGTGCTCGTCTGCGGTCCACCGACGTATTGAACCGTTGGCGTGGGTTGTCCACGGATGTATCGATCCATGGGCATCGGTTCTGGGCCCGTTCCGAGCTGGGCATCGATGATATGTTGGTCGGAGCAGCCACATGTGTGTATTGAGGCTGTGTGTTGAGGCTGTGGTAGTGCCTGGGGCGCGTGTCAGCCTCGTGCGTCGTGCACTGTCTCCCCAGGCCATTATCGGCCGTATCCCTGTGATAGAACGTTCACCGGGGTGAGTGCTAGTGGCAGGTGATGCCATCCCGTGTCTCGTACTCGAAGCCGCTGTGCCGTCACAGATGTTATGGAAGCCAGTCCAGTCCTGACTTAGAGAGGGTGTCGGAAGGTGTCGCACTGTTGTAGTGTGACATTGGGCCCATAAATACAGGTACGCCGATGCTCAAGCTTTATGAGCAGTAGTCCGCGGTTGTTTCTCCAGACTAGGTATACCTGTAACAGAGTTTGAGCGACGTGCCGTTTTGGCCAACCGCACACAGGCGTGCATCCTCTGACCAGATTGACACTTGAATGCGGCCGCCTCCGCGCAGTTATCGGAACTCCTGTTTGTGAGAAGGAAAGACCGTGGACGGAAATGGCGGCTGAGGAGAGAAGGATGCTATCAGTGGCGCACACTCTGCTAGCTACACACCGCAGCGGCGTGACCAATTCGCTTACATGCGTTATGATTATCCCGTTAAGTCGTGCCTACTTGCAGTGCTGGGTGTTGCACGTCGTATCCACGGTTGGTAAGTGCTAGAGTCACGAAGACTTCATGTTGGTGTAACAGCATCAGCACGATCCGTTTCAAGTGGCCACATATCGCACTGGAATTTAATGCGGATGGCGAGAGTGATGATCATGCTGTTGTGTGATGGTGCTATTGGCTGTGTGAAGCGTTATGTGTGAGCCGTTGCCACAGGTGCACACAGGTGTGGTGGCTGTCGATGTTACGAATCACAGACTCTGTTCAGGCACACCAGCGCCAGACACAACACAGTTTTCAAGCGCAACACCAGATCTTCAAGCATGGCCGAGTCATGGCTGGCATGCAGGCACGTGCAGCCACCACGGCGCAACCACAACACGTGCTCCGCCGCACTGCAGCCGGTCGCACAGCGATATCCTGGTGAGTCCACCACACGCACGACACCAACGGAACCCGGGTCGCCCTGCACACGGTCGTGGCACACTACCCGGCTCCTCTGAATTTAGCACCTCGACAGAGCGCACAGCAGGATGTTCACACCACGAGCGGAACTGGGGCCGTGACTTCCCACCTCTGGGGTCGTAAACTGGGGTCGTGCTGTTACAGGCAACGAGCGCGTATCGCAGGCACGGCAGGTGCAGCGCCCTGTTGCGGCCTAGCCACTACAGCCCACGCGTCTACAGCGCATGCAGTCCTGAGTCCTCCTATATCCAGGCTGCAGCGCAAAGTGGCGATGCACTGCACACATCATCCCGGATCGCCGCGCGGCCTGTACGATGCACGGCCACTCCGCTACCAGCGCTCCCCACGCAGCTACCGCGAGGACGGCCACACGCATGTACCGCATGCACTGCAGCGCACGCGGCAGAGCCGCGGTCAGCCCCCACCACACACCGCGGACGAAGCTCACCGCGCGGCCGTGGTAGCCGCGGCGACGACGGCCACCGGTGCGTTGCTCGCATGCCGGTCCATGTCCAGCGTGATCTGCTCGAAGCGGAGGATGTGCTTCGCGAGTGTCGCGAGGTGGTTCGCGGGGATCGGGCTCTCCCGGACGACGACCAGCTCCTCGCCCGTCGCCGGGTCCTTCTCGAGGCTGAAGTCGATGTCTGTGACGGCCGTCTCCTGGCCGGACGCGGCGTCGCCGGCCGTCCACTGCTTCTGCGTGACGCGCTTCTGCATGTCGCGCAGGGCGGACACCAGCGTCGCCGTGTCGCACTTGAGGATCTCTGCGAGCTTCGTCGTGGTGATGGAGGTGTACAGCTTCAGGGACCGCTTCAGGTCCGGCAGCTTGTGGGTTGCCTCGACCTACACCAAGCACACACCATCCATGAATGACACGTGCAACCGGCACGCTCATGCCGGCGCTAACGCGCGGCCCCGCAAACCTACTGGCCTGGGTCGTCTCGCTGGCCTCTCCGTCTACGGATGTGACCACGGTGGGGGTTTGACCGGCAGGCGAGTGCGATGCCGGGGCGCTCCCTCTGCCAGGGCTCGTGCGGCATGCATGCTTCATGACAGTCCTGGTGGTCCAGATCACATGCATTCGTTGCACAGAGCGCCACGCGTCGCTGTAAGGGGTGTACGCGTCGGCTGCCGCGGCGGGCTCAGCGCTCTTGGCCGGCGCTCGGCAGGACACAGGAGCACGCGAAACACTAGGTGCCGATATGGCAACTACTAGTGCCATGGACGATGTGTGTTGATGTTGAGGATGATTGATTGGTTGGTCTGTTTCGAGACCCGAACGCTCTTGCGTAAGCTCTTGTGCTCGTGCCTCTCTTCGTTGTAACTACTAGTGCCACTAGACTAGTACCCGCCATGAGTAGGCAGGCAGGCTGGGAGCCCGTTCCACACACCCCTGCTCCCACACGTCGCTCCACCGGCGACAGCTGATATGGGCACATGCCACCTCACAAAGGTGACACGGCATGCATGTGCATGGCCATGCGTGTGCAGCCGCACCTCGCCCATGAATCGGCGCAGCGCGTCGTGGAAGCCGGCGCGACTGTTGTCCTCCCGGGCCTCCGAGAGATCCGGGGGGAGCGCGGTGACGAAGCGGGGGCAGCCGTAGCTGAAGGCCTTGCGGAAGTGCTCCATCGAGCCGTTCTGCATCTGGAACTGGTCGTCGCCGCACTTCTTGTGGAGGTGCTCCTTGACGGCGTCGTCGAGCCAGCGCTCGACGGAGGGGCACATCGCGACGCAGATCGCGAGCAGCTTGTAGATCTGCTCGTTCTTCTTCAGCATCTGCTCGTGGAACGACGTGTTCCTGTGGACACGGCGGCGTGTCATGTGCGTGTACTGAATGCAAGGAGCTGTGAACACCGCCGCATGGATCCAGCTGTAGCGTGTGAGAGCGGGTGTGTCGATATTGGCGTGCTTCAGTAGAAACAACGCAAAGCGCCAAAGAGTAAATACCTGGGGCATGCGCCCGGACGTGCAGCTGACGGGCCTGGCCCACCGCCTCGTGACACGTCCCAGCAGGAACATGCGTCAAGGAAGCTGCCACGAAATTGACAAGACAAGACGTACGCAACTGCGCATCATGCTCGCTGGTGCAGCTAGGAGTGGCAAGCGCGGCCTGGCTTGCAGCTCAAACGGGCGGGGCAAGGACGGGATGTGGGGGACACACTGGTAACCCTTCTTCACCCGGTCGATGAAGGAGAGGATGCTGTTGAAGCATCTGCCGGCGTCTATGTACCGGCGCAGCATGAGGTACGCCGTACCGGCATAGTAGTACAGGCTGATGTTTGCCATCGGCACCTGCACAGACGCGCCGGACTCTGAGCCGCTGCCAGGCAGAGAGTGGGGCAGGTGGCACTGCCTGAGCACAGATGCGGGCTGCTAGTAATCACTCGCCCACTGCCCGGGGCACAGATCCGGGCCGCTAGCAATCACTCGCCCACTGCCCGGAGCAACCAGGCCCTTTTGTGCTGGCTCAATGAGAAACAAGAGGAACTCTCAGACACAACAGGAAGTCTTTCACGGGATGGTGGAAACGTGGTTCTGTAGATTCAGTCGGACGGGTGAATGTGAGCAGAGTTCTGAGGTCGGAGCTCTCAGTCTGGCGGTACGGCCTCTTGTGGCAGAGGAGCTGGCTTGGGAGAAGTTGCCTGGAGCGGACCTTCAGTGTGTAGAGGAACTGTTTGTTGAAGGGGTTGAGAGGTGCCAGAGCCTTCAGGCAGTCCTCGTACTGCCCCATCAGGCACATGTACCGGGACAGGCCGACGAGGGAGAAGTATCCCAGGACGGGGAGCACGTTTGACTCGTTCTTGGCGATGAAGTCGGTCTCAAACAGCTTCTGGCCACCGTCCATGTTTAAGTGCGTCTGGATGTCTGACTTCTGAATGAAGGACTCCAAGATCGCTTGCACCTGAACATGGCAGTAACTCCTGAATGGACGTCCCCATTGACATTTGTGTCGTTGGAATCTGCAAGACGGTGGACACCTAAACCATCAAACCGTCAGGTGATGTGACGACAGGCGATTTAATGACTCAGTCCGTGTCGAAAGATGTCTGAAGGCATTTGTACCTATGAGCTGCCTGCCATTGCACTATGCCGATAGCTGGTGTGGAAATTCAACAGACAGGCCTGGGAAGATTGACAGGACTGAGCTAGAGAGGCTGTTACCTCTCGCGGAGTTGATCTCAAGTTCGCGACACTCACGTCAGTACTGAAACATCAGAAACACACCTTGGCTGGATCCCACACATCCTGGTTGGCTTTGAGAAACTCGATCTCGGAGGTTGTCCGCTCTGAAACCAACCCCTTGATGGATGTATACAGCCCAAACTGGTACAAGAACTCGTCGATCATATCCCATAGCCACATGGTGGGGAGACTCATTTTGGTTGTCTGCGTTTGAAATATCTCAAACAGTCTGACATAATTTCTCCAGGACTCTCTCCGATGTTCTAGAGTAATGATGTCCGATTGCCGGAGTCCGTGAAGATGCCTATAGTACATCTCCTGCAGAAAAAATGTTGGCAAAATGTGGAAGTCTCAATTTCTTGTACAAGCGAGCGGGTGCAGCATGCTGGGCGGTGTGCACTGGATCAAATCCACCGCAGCCGGGGTAAACATACTTGATAGAGTATCCAGAATAGCTCATCATTGACATGATGCTTTAGCTCTGTGTAATAAGGCCATGGAGAGGTCTTGAAGTAGTCGTCGCTAATCTTCTTGAACGTGGTCATGTACATGGTGTGAATGTCGGGAACGCTAGCATTCCTAATATGCTGATAGAAGTAAGTCACGAACTTTGTGACCAGGTCCCCCTTGGATGGGCCTGCAGGCGGCATGGTTGCTTCTCGTATGCACCTGCCAAGAACACAGCAATTATTCTGATCCGCTACTCACAGCCGCAAACAGATGTAAAAGGGCAGCATCCCTTTCCGTGCGGGCAGAAGTGAGTGCGGGAACCTCGTGATCGCAACAACGCCAGCTGATGCTCAACCGGCCGCCTGCAGAGCCCCGAAGCCACAACCAACGCGCGGAACAGGCATCGCGAACAGGCATCGCGAAACAGGCATCGCGTCTCAAGCCAGTGTTGCAGCATGCTACTGTAGCAACTGCCTTATCCACCAAACATTGAAAGAAAAGGGGATGTTCGCACGCGAGTTGTGACTGGACCCACGCCATGTGAAGCGTGGCCAATGCTGTTCGTTCCCGATAAATCAGAAAACGTCGCTGTAATCCGGTGGATGTGCGCAACATGTCAGGACTGTGTGCCTTGTTGACTTTGTTGGTCGGGGTCGTTTCAGGCCCCACACTTCAATTATACTCCTCTCGGCTGAGTGGCAGTCATGTTACACCTGAGTGATGCTCGCCCACCCGCTGCGTTTCAGTGTGGCTTTGCTGGGAGACCTGGGTTGGCTACCGCAGATAGTCGAGGTGCTGAATGGGCCAGAGCCCCAGACAGCCGAACCTGGATGTGGTCCTAGCTGGACATGAGTCCTTATGGATACAGTGATGTAATCATACATACATATGAGTTTCCAGCATGAATTCAGCCATCTTCACCGCAGATAGCTAGCATCGCTAATCTGCTATCGCATTTGAGTGGCTGGGACGGCGTAGCTGTAAGCCCTGCTGCAACCATGCCCAATCTGATTGGATCGATTCGAGTACGAGCAGAAAGCAAGGCTCAACCATGGACGAGCGGATGATCAATTGTGAGCGTTGAAATCAAGCCGACTCGCACGTTTTGCTACATACTCAAACATGTTCTTTAATGCCCCATTACATTCGGAGGTCATGGCTCGTCCTGTTCCTGGCAAAACATCAATATGTTCACATCTGCACTGGCGACGATACAAGTGTGGACCAGCCTGGGATGGCTGTATTGTGGAACGGGACAATGACATCACCCATTGTGCAGATTAGATGATCATAATTTCCAAGCTCAACAAGGGTTCAGGGGTTTGTTGAGACTACCGAACGCTTCCAAGCCTCGTTTGGGGCATGCACTGACGATATGATCAGCATGATAGCCCTGCAGCTTGCCCCATCTTGGAGCACAAGAAACCCGCTATCAGACGTCACCGGTGCTTGTGGACAAGCCTAAAGAGGCACTGTGGCACGTGCATGATCGAGAGCGCTCATCACGCCACATCGACATCATGGCATTCACATCGACCACTTGGCTACATATCAAAGCAAATGCGGCCATCATCAGCTTGGATTCGAATGCCGGTCTGCCCGTTCCACCTAAGATCCAGTGCATCATGGCACTGTTCACTCATGAAAGCCAGAGGGTGTGGAGTATCAGGTCTGGCTTGTTCGAGTGCCGGATATGCAACACGCATATAAACATATAATTCAGTGCCAGACAGATGGTGGCTATGGTACATGCGTGCGAAAGGAAGCGCCCAAGTGCCAGTTATTCGAGCCCGAAGCGCGCGAGCCTCGTTGGAGGATCCTAAAACTTCGTGACGCAAATTCACACATCATTCCTCGCAAGACTTTGGTGACAGACTGTCGTCAATCGGTGACGGGAATGGTGAAGCCTAACCAGCTCTTTGCACAACGCGCTGCAAAGAGCATGAACCAAAGTGATCGGAATGGAACTACGGTTTTCATCAGTACCTCCAATACAAGCAATCAAGATGCAAACGCCGTCGGTATCTTCATAGGCGCGGAACAGTGGCGCAGTGATGGAGTGTCAACTTCCTCCCACTTCAACAGATCTAGTCGCAGCAGCGACACGACAGTGGCGAGTCACAAGTCCTGGTTGAAGACCTCCGTCGCTCCACCTGATACAGGCACGTCCGCCGGGGCAATGAATGATCTGCTCCCGAACTCGTGATCACTCGTGGACACACCACAAATCGCAATGCCCCAATACGTCGTGCACGCGGGGCCCAGTGGCGACGAAGCCCAACAGAATTATGCGAAAGCTTTCTGTTCCTGCAAGCTGTGTGTGTGTTTTTAACAGCATTACCAGTTACTCGGTCGACTGCCACACACAATCTACGTGTGCACTACTGAAGTACATACCTGTAGCCAGTTGCAGAAGCAGGTGGTTTGATTAACATTTTATTAGAATTTAATACTCTGTTGGTGGTCTAACGTGATCTCAGCTACGCTATTTGTCAACTGCTAGTTGCTGTCGCTCCCACTGCCGGGTGTCATGAAACACTTACAAGCTTGTCTCACGTGCGCCCCGCCCATCAACTAATGATGATACTCTTGCACATGGGGCATCGTGTAAGGAAGAAACGTTGACCAGCCCTTTACAACCCCCGCTATGTCTGCGCTGTACTGCCGTAAGCAGCACTTGGGCGGAATTGCAACCTGCGGAAATCCAACCGCGTCCTAATTTCCTTAACCGAAGCAGCCTAAATTGCATTGCGTGGTGATACCTGCGCAGCGGTTGCGAACTCTCCCGTACATGCCATTGTCGTGTTGAAGACGTGTCGCTTGAGCTTTTCCATGTACTCGCGTGCTCCCATGGTCACCCTCGATCATCCCTGTTCGCACACGTGGCCTGACGTATTGTATGCAAGCATCGCGCTGGACTGGTTGTGCCTCGTGTGCAGCGGCACTGGCAACCGGTTGTTGCCGTGCATTCGACCACACCATGCCCTCGGCCATGCAGGATTGCACTACCTGTATGCATCGTCTGTACTATTCTTCGGATCCTGGTCAACGTCGTCGCTAAGCGAGTCCTTCCCAAACCGGCCTCTCCCGATGATCACAAGAAGCGGTTGTCACTTCTCGAAGAGAGCTGGCTTTTCGTGTCGTCCACTATCCTTCTGACCATTTCCACATGGGTGTCAGAGTATCATAATGATGGCTGCACCGTTCTCGACCAGACCGGATGCTTCGAGGACTGGCCTCATCAGAATAACACAGATCCTCTCACAGCCGCCCTAGCTCTCTTCCTCGGCTGGTACATCCACTGCGTCCTGAAATCCCTCATCCCTGGCATCGGCCTTCACGCAGGTAGGCTCCCATGCCTTGGCGCCTGCCTCCCGTGTGCCTTCTCCAGCCGTCCAGCACCAACAAGCAGCCCAGGCACCCACAGCACCTCAGCCACGCTCATGAAACCCGCATCCTCCTCCGGCTCTCTCCCCACACCCCCCACCATGTTGCAGGACTCGACATGGTCGGTCACCACTTCATCACCCTCTCCCTCCTCGCCTTCTGCCACGTCTTCAGCGTCCAGCGCATCGGCTTCCTCGTCCTCTCCCTCCTCAACTTCAGCAGCCCCTTCATGCATGCGGCCAAGATCATGCACTACGGCGGCGCTCGGCCGCCCATCAAGGCTGGTATGTTCATGCTCTTCGCCGCCGCGTTTGCCGCCTCCCGCTGCCTGGTCTTCCCCCGCATCATCCTCTACATCATCACCACCGTCCGGTACCGCCTCAGCATCGGCCAGAACGAAGTCATCCTCCCAGCCACCCTTACACTCTCCGGCCTCGGCCTCCTCCAGGTCCTCCAATACTACTGGCTGTGGCGCATCGGCCGGTGCGCCCCCCCCCCCCCCCCCCCCTTCCGGCCGAGATCGCCTCCCACCCAGCAACCGATCTCTCTTCGCCAAACCGCACCATGCATCGTGTAACATGCGGATGTGCAGCGCACAGACCGGTGCCGGTTGCAAGCATGTTGTCTCAGCCGATGTCGTGGAATCGTCGATCCCGCGTAACAACAGGGAGGGGCGGCACGCGCCACTGTCAGAGTGGGGACAGCCGTGGTGAAAGAGCAAGTGCGATCTCGGGCCGCACGCGATGGAGCTGCACGCATGCAGGGTCATCATGCACGGCGGCATGGAGTCAAAGGGCAAGCGCGCCGCAGCAGAGGCCGCGAGCGAGCGCCCAGCCGGCGGCCCGGCAGGGGGGTCCGCGTCTCCGGTGCCCCCCATTGCGGCTCCGTCTCTTGCGGCCCACATCAGTCCGGCGCCGTCGCCGGAGGGGGCACCCCTGCAGCCGCTGCGCGTCGCCACCGCCACCGCCGCCCCGGCGGTGCTCAGCGAGCTGTCCGAGAACATGCTCGACTCGCCCATCGGTGGCGGCCCCGCCACGCGAGCCGCGTTCCGAGGACCAAAGCCCACGGCCGCGGCCGCAAACGGCCACGACCCGGCAGAGGAGGAGTTCAAAGCGGCGTGAGCCGCCCTGCATGCATGCGCGGCTGCAGGGGACAACGAACGGCATTATCACCAGGTGCGCCTGCCCCCCCCCCTCCCTTGAGGGCCCCAACCCAACCGCGCTGGTCGGGCGGACCGCGTGGCAACTCACATGCGCTCCGCATGCATGGATCACGTGGCGGCTCCATGTCAGCAGCCGTCTCATCTTGTGGGTGCCTGATGGTACCAGAACGCTACGCGGCGCGGTCAAACTCCCGCGGTCTGCTTGCCCATTAGTCCAGGTCTCACACCTGCACCCACCGGTTGTGCTGCCGACCATGCCGGCACAGCGGGCGTGAGCAAGCCGCTCGGCGCCGTCAGGGATGCTACACGGCGCAGACAGGCTGGGGCTGTGCTGCGTGCCGCGTGCTGCGTAGCACAGCTAAGGGGCGCATGCACCAGGCATCGCCTGTTCCATGCCCCAGCCTGCAGGCACCGCCCCAAGCCGTTTCCCATGTGGCTGCTGCTTGGCTTTGCGCGGTCACTCCGTGTCCGCCGTGCGTGCGTGGCAATGCATGGCGGCGACCGCCGGAGGTGAGCAACGTCCGTGCGTGGCAATGCATGGCGGCGACCGCCGGAGGTGAGCAACGTGCTTGTGCTGCAGGGGCTGGTCGTCGAAGGCTCGGCGCAAGCATGGACAGCCAGCTGACGTCACGTCTCGCGCGGCGGGCTGTGGGGCTCCCACGGGAGGCTGCTGCTACGGTGCACCTGGGGTCATCACCAGTCGAGTGACCGCCGCTTGCGCCCGCCGCTATGCGGTCGCCGCCTCGTGCGCCAGTCACGGGCGAGTGTGCTGTGGCGTGCTGTGGCGCGTGTGAACCAGGGGCCGGAGATCCCTTGACCAGGTGCCTTCACACGTCACAGGCTGGCACGGGGCACCAGCTGGCCACGCCCAGGCACAGCGTGGAGGAGATGTGGAGGAGAGTGCGCACGTGCGTGAGGAGAGTGCGCTCGTGCGTGAGGAGAGTGCGCACGTGCGTGCACCCCACCGCAAGGTCCCGCTGAGTGTAGTCACAGTTGTGGCGACTCGGTGTTGCGCGGGAGAGCGCCCGCGCGGCGGAACCATGCAGGAACAATGCAGACGCAGCAGGAGACGGCGTGTGGAGATGATGCTTGATACGCAGCACCGTCTGCATGCTCGGGATGCAGCTAACTTTCCGTTTTGACATTGTGGGTGTGGCCCGTCTGTTGGCCGACGCATGTTTCGTCATGACCTACGGCGGGGGCCCCCCGGTGACTTGGTTCTGTGTGCTCGCGCCGTGTGCTTGTTTGCGACCGTCGGCGCGTGGCTACAGGAGTACATCCACAGTCGTAGATCCGGTACAGAACTGCGCCAGAACCGGTGCGGAAGCAGAACCGAAGCGTGGCGTGGGAGCTGTGCATGAGGAAGGTCCCACCCTGTGCGTGCTTGCGCGGCTGACCTGCGAACCGATTGTCTGTTGTGCCGGTTGTGGCAGGCGCGAGCTTTTGGTGTGCTGCGATGGACACAGGGTGCCAGCGGCTGGTCTAGCTGCGGGTTAGTCCTCTGGTGTGCTGCTTGGGTAGCGGAGTCACTCGTGGTCGACGGAATGCGGGTGGTTGGTGCAGCTGGGCTGGGTCTTCTCGGATGGCCTAGGCAGCAGCTGACTTGCCAGCGTTGCTGCCAGTCTACGAATTGCGGGTCTACGAACCGCCACAATCCAGATGGATACAGCGTGTGTTGATCGGGTGAGGAGTCACAGGAGGTTGTCAACGGGAGGGTGTGGGCAGAGGAACCGGATGAAATGGCGCATGGCCGCGGAGTAAAGCAGTTGGCGTGATACTGCACCGAGGGAAAGCATGGAGTCGTGGGGTGTGTGCGGAAGGCAGCGTGTGTGGCGGATGGTATGAGAGTAGTGCAGCAACGTTTGCATCGTTGACGTGTGCGAGTGATAGGTCGTGTTTTCAGCGGCTCCGAGTTTTCCACGTGGTGGGGATCCCTTGCTGACTTTTCAGGCGGATAGCAATGCAATCAGCTGTCGCTGTTGTGACAAATTGAGTGAGGGAACTGTGCAGGCAGCTGGGGTCTCACAGGTGATTGCTGCTGCAAGTGTTGCGCCTGATGTCCAGCCAGCCACAGGCACCGGAGCGACTGTTGGGCTCACGATGCGCAGCACCCACTTGGAACTTTTTAGTCGTGACTGCTGTACTGACTCGAGTGACTGTGGCAGGGATGCCTCATTCACCTGTCAACACTCACCTGAGCACCTTCGCCATTTGTGTGCAGCATGTGGACACCACAAATCTGAGAAGGCAGGTTCTGCGTGTTTACACAAGGAGATGTCATCGGCTCAGCAAGTGGCTTCAGCTACCTCTACGAAGCTCCGGGGCCGTGACGCGATCGTGTAATAATTTTCCCCCGTGTGTTTCCGACCCCTTAGCTTCGCACGCAAGTACAGCCGGATATGCAGTGGCACATGTCACCTGAAGAAAACTTCCCGTAGATTGTGAATCATGTTGAGGTCGAAGATTGGGGAGGTCTGGCGCACATGGGTGCTCGGCAAGCACTTCATGGGTGTGGACAAGGACTGGAACAAATACTATCGGTACTTGTCTTGCCCTGTTTCACGCCTGGAAATTTTGCTGCCACTGACAACACTATTTAATCAGATGCGACTCGAGAATGATAGGCCGGTGAACGAACGTAGATGCGTTGAACAGGCAGTGAGTGGCTTATGTGTTGGGCAGTCACGAATCTCATTCCCCGCAGATGGACGGTCGTCTCCTGCGGAGAGCAAGTAGAGCGAAGAGAAGTCCAGCTGTTTAAACCAATCAGGTCGATGGCAGACTACGATCCTGATGCCGTTCCAATTGAGTGGAGGTCATGGTTGAATGGACACAGACAAATCGCTCCCACCGCTGAAGAGATGGAGAGGTACGGCTCCCTTGGTTGCCACTTGCATTCCCTAGGGAGTGACCAAGTTCAAGGACCTTATTGATCTGGACTTAACCGCCAAGGCTGAAGTACGGCGTGCGGGTGTAACACTGGGCGGTCACACAAGTGCCATTCAAACAATGCCTACATGGTGCTATTCCACTTTAGATGTATCTAAGCTGAGTGCCTCGTAGATGGCCGGGAAAAAAGTGGTGGTGCCATGTAACTCTGCTTGGCAGGGTCACGGCATCAGCCACATCTGTAAATGTAAATGTAAATGTGACACTTACTCGCCATATCCTACAAGGACTTTGACATCTCCGGATAACCGGG
>JAUMHO010061743.1:0-24388 GCA_032360965.1 Ulva armoricana
CGCGGCTGAGGGGCCAGGGATCAAGGCCCCCCTACACACCATGGTGTGGACATTAGTAAGGACCGACCAAGATATACTGATGTGCGCTAGTATTGCATAGCTTCCAAAAGAACAATGGCGACGTTCTGCGTGCTAAGCCACTACCAGGCTGAGGAAGTTCTTGACAGAGGCAACAAGAGGTGGTGTGACACCTTTCGGGCAACGTCCATGCCGGAAAGATCCTCACGTGGGTCTGGCTCGGTGTATCCGAGCTCCTTGGCATTCAGAACGACGCTGGAGAACGGCTCCCCAGCTTTCCATGTATTAAAGATGTATGATAGGGTACCTGAGAGGATCCCTTCAATAGAGATGACCTCATCACCAGACTCGATGAGGCCCTTTAGCGTGCTCAGCACTGGGAGCCCCGCTCCACACGATGTCTGCGAACACAGCCGGTGTTATCTAGCCGACATCCATCACAGCTGGATTCATGAACAGCTTCTCTCTACACCATATGGATTGCTACATATGTGCTGGATGGGGAATCAGGTGGAGGTGACTGAAGAGCCATGGGTGACTAGTGGGTGTAGAGGATACAGATGTGGCGTGGAGGGTACAGATGTGGTGCAACGTGGCATGTGCATGAAAGAGCTTTGGGTGTCTACGTCTGACATAGCCCGCCATGGCAACTTCGTGACAGGGCATAGCATTCTCATTGGGTAACCGCGGCCAGGCACATGTGTTCCGGGACCGCCTATGGTGCGTACAGCCAGCATGGTAGCGCCCTGGTAGAGATATGATCATGGACTGCCTTTGGCTTTGGCACCCAAACTTATCCTGCACATGGCCACTTCCACAAGCAGCTCGATATTTGCGATTCGCATGCAGGGTACAGCATGCAGAGAACAGGGCTAACCTCATAGAAGTAGTGGGCCTGGCCATTTGTCTGCAGGTCGCGGACGGCAAGGTACTTTTCCAGCGGACCAGAATGCAGCTTTTTATTGGGAGTGATGACATGCACGCCATGTTCCATCCACTTCGGATAGAACTCGCCCGGCACATCGCTGGCAGTGCAGTCAAAAACCACCGCATCCGAGTCCGCCTGCGATATTGCATCAGTGAATGCATCCATGTCTGCCGCTGATGCAGCGCTGTTGAATTGATCTTGCCAGGAATCTAGAGACAACCCTTTGGGCTCCAGAAGCATTTTGCGACTGCTAGTGACGCCGACTAATGAAACCTTCACCCCAAGGCGATCCTGCAAAGCACATAGATGCTCCCACACAATGTGGCGTCACAAAGATGGGAACTGTGAACAGTCGTAACAGATACCTTGAAAGTTCTTTACCTTGAGGTACTTTTCTTGACCTGCGATCTGCCTCATCAAGACTTTGCCTGCATACACAGTATAACATGACCGTCGTGATGCCAGGTTGTTGATGATCAATTCCGACATCATGTATTCCGAAATGACGTAGGTCCATAATCTGTTTCACGTTGGCTGCAGAACTGTGCTTAAGATTGCGGCAAAACAGCTATTCAGTGGTGTAGACCACACCAATCATGCCGGGACCGACCAGGCCGATGGCCAGTCGTTTATATGAACCTGGTGGCGTTGGAAGCATGCGCATTTCTAAACACTTTGCAGTTGCGCTGAATAAAAAGAGTCCAATAAAATGTAGTTCCTCTACACCTAATCGTCTTGGCATCCAACAGGATTCCGTCAATTGAACTGCGCGAGCCTTAACATTGTAGGACAGGAATTATACGGAAAGTACAAATAAGTTCGCATGAATGCTTACGCCGCATTTGATTCATACGAGCGTTCTCATCGGCAAGCGTTGCGCGGTCCCGGGATTGCGCGGGAGCCTGGCACCAGCTCCGGGAGTCAGGGAGCCTAGGAAATCAGCTGAGATATTTCGAAGCACGGCCTCTTGATGTGATACCAGCACCCTGACAAACTTCTCATTGTTACAGTTTCGCACGCATGGTAAGTGTTTGGTTGCTTCCGCTTACCGTGGTTCGCAGGGGAGTTCCCACCTGCGAACATCTGTATACTGCAACCTGAAACAACAATTAATCAGTCATCGCAATTTTTTCCTAAGCATACTGTGACATCCGTCCTCTGCTGATCATACCTTGCCATCTGCGACCAGCTGTGCATTGCACCCTGAAACAGCAATTCATCATTCATAGCAAGTTTTTCGTTAGCATACCGTGACATCCATCCTCTGCTGATGGTACCGTGCGAAACTGGGGGAACATAGATCGTCGATGTATCCGTAGTGGCAAATCCGAGTGGGCGCTAGCACCGTCTCATCCCACAAGCTGGAAATGCGCTGACCAACAACGATCTTGGACTGCACACCTGGTTCATGCCGGTAGCAACCACTTGAAATACGATAGATCTGGGATCGCAAGTGCAGCGAGAGGCCTGATATCCGTTTCGGGCTGGCGAGTCTACTCCATATCCCAGACACGACCGGAACACACTCCAGTTTATAGAGTCGCGAGAAAGGGAAGGAGCCAACACAGCTGACGCTTGGGATGGGAGTATTGCTCGTTTAGCTGCAAGCCGTGCTCATCGGTGAAATTGCAACAGGTTGGCTTGAACCGTGTCGAAACGCTCTCGTTGGGTTTCAGAGCGGCAAGCTGTCGAAGCGCTGCAGTTCAAACCACAGCCCAGAATAGACATCGTTATTGAAGACGCGTTGTCGCATGAATAGCACTGGTGCAGTGCCCTACTTAGATTCGACTGTTATGTTCCGCGCAAGTGTGGTTCTTGTGCCAAGGGCACATGCCCATGTTTTGGTTGTCCGACTCATGCACGGAAGGCATTACTGCTGAAACATACATCGTCTACACATATAGTGACATCAGTGAAAAACGATGTTGAGTGGCGTTCAGACCACATAAAACTGACCTACTTTTACATGGCTTGTTGCAGGGGTGACATCGCAATACTCCGGCATGTGCACATGAACGTTGGTGGCGAACGCTGAGCATAGGCTGCTTTTGTGTGATTCCATACACTGTTCCACTTCATGGTTTTGCCCGTGTACTCATCGTAACTATCCATGAAAAATTTCCACTCAGCCAGATCAGTTGATGCAACTGCCAAGCTGACATACATGGATAGCTGACATACATGGATGTGATAGGGTGGTCTGATTCGAGACCTGTACGCTGTGGCGTGATGCACCTGTGACCGTGCCCCTCTTCGATGTAACGACATACATGGATGTAACACTTGTGGGTGTGGCACAAAAATGCTTCAATCTATTTTACCACCATGTGCACACCTGAACATGATAGGGCTTCATATAACAGATCTGCTGGCAATGCAGGAGCGAATTTGCAGATACTGCACATCCGCACGCATGCTCAAAGTGCGACAAGGAATAGGAAGGGATTTGTCTAACACAATGATCAACACATCCTTGTCCACTTCTGCGTGGATTAAATGTTACAGACCTGCTTAGCCTGTTTATGTGTGGGTTATTCAGTGCAAGGACGCTATGTTCTGCAAACCATCAGCCAGCACAGAGCATGTGGACCTGGGACTTCCAAACAATTAAAGCATGGCTACATGGGCTAGAAACGGCGCTGCCCTGAGAATGTGGCAAGAAAGGATTATCCAAATCATGATATCGCATGGCAGCTTCCAGCTGTCACTGCTCATCTCACTGCCAATTGCTCGCACTGCAATGCAATATCTCACTGCATCAGATGTAACCGTGTCTTGAAATCATCCAGCATCAGCTCAAGACCCCTGCGGAGTGGCATCTTGGGCTCCCAGCCCAAATTTGTCTGAATCTTGGTGATATCTGGCTTCCGCTGCTTGGGATCATCCACAGTGTTCTCTTGGTAGGAGATCTCTGACTTTGAGCCAGTGACTTGTTTCACAATCTCTGCCAGCTCGAGCATTGTAAATTCTCCGGGATTTCCCACGTTGTACGGACCAGAGTCGTTGTGGTCAGTTCCCATCACGGCCACAATACCCGCAACTAAGTCTGACACATACTGGAAGGATCGAGTCTGATTGCCATCACCATACACAGTGATATTCTCACCCTTCAGCGCTTGTGCGAGGAAGTTAGACACAACACGACCATCATCCAGAGCCATGCGAGGGCCATACGTGTTAAAGATGCGAACGATCTTGATGTCCAGGTCATGCTCGCGGCGGTAGTCCATACACAGGGTCTCAGCAACACGTTTCCCTGCAAGCGTGCAAGGGAAAATTTTGAGGCTTGGCTGTGTTTTATGCAGAATGTGAAACTGAGGCTTCAGGTACACTGTTCCTGAGCCTGAGTGAATTGATCACATGCTACACTTTTGCCACGGTGTTCCAACATGCCCACACATGCATGATGGCACATGTGCATCTCAGAGCTACATAAAGTTATGATAAAATAGCATTCACACCTTCGTCATAGCAAGACCTTTCACCAATGGGGTTGACATTACCCCAATATGTCTCTCTCTGCGGGTGCTCAAGAGGGTCTCCATACACCTCAGATGTAGAAGCCAACAAAAACTTGGCATTTGTGCGTTTGGCAAGACCAAGCATGTTCATGGTCCCAAGAAAACTTGTCTTTGTGGTCTTGATGGGATTGTACCTGGAAACAGTATTACTGTCTCAGCTCACCCAGTTCAGCAGAGGCACACTCTATAAAAGAACGGAAACACGATATGGCAGGCGAAACGAGCGCAAAGTAAGATTCCTGAACACACACTTGTAATGCACTGGAGAAGCCGGACAGGCCAAATGGTATATCTCATCAACTTCAAGAAGAATTGGGTTCACGACGTCATGACGGATAAGCTCGAAATTTGCCCTCTCCAGCAAATGTGCAACATTCTCTCGCGTCCCCGTGAAAAAGTTGTCGATGCAAATGACCTGCACGGGCGTCAGAATATGCACAATGCCCACTGACCTGGGAGTGAACGTGTCATCACACTCTTCCATAGCGCGAATGAGTGGACAACATGCGTTCCCGGGTTTTTTGCACTGACTCGACAATAGGCAGACACGGATAGGCTACATACGTGGTCTCCACGCTGAACGAGGTAGTCGCACAGGTGCGAGCCCACAAAGCCCGCTCCGCCCGTCACCAGCGATCGTGTGCGCTCTACTCTGGGCTTCGTGCGTATCAAAGTTCCAGAGTCTGGATCTACGATCTGCAAGCATAAAGCATCGGTTCGACTCGGTTGGCCTGCGTCTTGCACGCCAAGGTCGCCAGTAACACGCAACGGACCTCGCTTGCGACACGTTTGGATGCCATACTGTTTTCCTGCTAATGTGATACGCTGCTCTTGGAAGGACTCTGGTTCACAAATGCTGCATCGTGCGGGACTGGAGGACGGCTCGTGGTAAGTCCCTCTCGCAGCGCCTAAAGCAATAACGAGGTGTCGATCTTTCCACACATTGGTGGTGGACGACGCGATTTATACCTGTGGTAACATTGACATGTCTACGTCGAGTCAGCCACCAGGTCTCCAGACATTTCGCCCGGTCAGCGACGTCATGCATGGGGTACCCATTGATGGGTTCGGGTGAGTCGAAACGCCGCGGAACGTGCTGGCATGGCGGACTGCCAGCACAAGTGGATTGGATGCTCGATCAGAAGATGTACGTCTGACACTCCGGACAAAACCTACATATGCACGGTGGGTAAGAATATGTCTCCTTCTAGTGCTTGTTGTGGTTGCGGAAATTCTCGAGCCAACGCATGGACGCTCGCGAACTTGCCAGGGTCATGCAATAGCTACAGGTTGCACTTGGCCTCGGAAGCGTTGAGCACTCAACCCTTCAGACGGGCGCCTACTGTTCCATGAGATCCATTTAGACACTGCACATTTCACTCGATATCTTTTCACGTTTGCGTTATATCCTCCGTGTGCTATTCCGACTGCGGCCGTGATACCTAATGCAGCTGCAGCGTGTGGTGGGCGGGGGAACATCTGGCACAGCAAT
Source organism: Ulva armoricana (assembly GCA_032360965.1). Lineage (NCBI taxonomy): Eukaryota > Viridiplantae > Chlorophyta > Ulvophyceae > Ulvales > Ulvaceae > Ulva > Ulva armoricana. The sequence continues at coordinate 5,960 of JAUMHO010061743.1, forward strand.
TGTCGTGTGGACAATGCGGAGCCGTGTTCAACGTTGATGCCTGTGTCAATAACATATTATAACTCGTGATGCATTTGAACAGGTGGGTATGATGGCGCACTGCGCGCATGATTACAGGTTAGCTGTGCTGAACGAGGTCACCTGAGTGCAAAGGGCAATTTTGCTCGCTGAGGAGTTAAATTTCGCATGAAAAAATCATTTCCACGTGGCGTTTCACACGTGCGCAATTGCAACAGTTTCATCGTCCGTAACCCGCGATATATCGTGTTCATACTACGCGCCGACCTGACGCGGCTAGCAGTATGTGCACGTTACTCTTGGTGGGTCTCAACATGAGCAGCAGTGCAACACGTCTGCAGGTCTGGCATGAGATCGCGTAACCCCGCGATCAAGCATACTCATCAAAACCCCTCACACACGTGCTTTCCTGGTCATTACACCGCTGCCGCTGCCCGCGATGCTCCACGAGCTAACGAATTGTTGCAGGCATAGGTTTCCACTTATCGCTGGAAAGTCACAGCTGAGCGCCACGCAGTATGCGTCGCGACATGGGATTTAGGCAGTTTCATGACGTCATCAGTTTTGAGTGCGTATCCGATCTGGTGGTGGCGGTGGCAAATGGCTGGAATGCATGGGAGTCCCTTTTCGGAGAGTTCACCCCCCCCCAAGAGTAACGAATCGCTACAGCTAGTGCGTTAGGCGGCAGTGCTCGTCTTCGAGGCTTCGCGACCGCTGAAGGTCCTGCGTGGCGTCCCGAAGCGCAGTTCGGGCCCAGGAAGAGCAAAGCGCACAGAACAATCCACAAATTTTCTTGCATTCTGCGAACGTGAACGGGTCTAGCCCGATATTTGCGTCATAAATAATCGCCATAGGCACAGGGGCATCCATCCAGCTGAGGCGACACCCCACGCCTGCACGTTGGATATCGATCATGCTACACAGGAACCAAATGATAAAGCAAAGGTAGGTACAGCTTGCCTTACAGTTGCCCTTGTAAGCATGGCTGTCGAAAGCATATCTCGGTGCGCCTGGGAGTCACTATGAATGCTGCCACCCACAGGAACCTTCCGCCTGTTTACTACCTTGGGAGATCAACATCAATGTCAACCCATGAATCTCCATAAGGGCTCTTGGGAGGATCCACCCAGTTACCTTCAACATCCATTGGAAGTGGGGGATTCAACCAGAACGTACCTGTGGCCACAAGAGGACTTGAATGACTGACATTTCAAGCCTTGGATGCGCTGACAAGCCAGGGACACACAGACACCAGGTGGATCCGGGCAGAGGGCATGTTTTTTACCAAACAGAAACAGCGCACAGATTATCTTTGGCCACACGCGGTCTCGCCCTGGTGATGTGCGCATAGCCAAGATATCCTACCACACAATTCAAGCAGCCTCAAGCTAAGACCTTGCCTGGTGTGGTCAGATCATCAATCCTGAAGTTGTTCCCAATACAGTCGAAAACAGCATCAGCAATGGTGAAGTCTTCATTTTTAGTGTAGCTGCTCTTGGTTACGATGCACCGCATGCCAGCGGCCCGTGCGGCCTGCAGCCCGATGAAGCTGTCCTCGACCACAACACACCTGCATATCAAGCCACAGCCACTCGGTGACTGGGCGTTTTGCGCCGCCCAGATCATGTGGAGACGCAACTCTGTCCACGACTTTGATCATGAAACAGTGAAATGACTAGGGACAGCCACGCTGGGCACCTGGGGCAGAGGGTGAGGCTGGCATAACAATTCGCTGCGCATGCAGCCGTGGCAGACACCTCGGTTTCACTCTTCATGGGGATGATGCCAGCACAGGGGGTGCTCCGAATTGCCTGCTGCACACCGTGACAGTGATCATGTATACTTCACAGGCGGTCATGCTTGCACATTGAGTATTCTACGAGTGCATGCCGTGATGATGAGCCCTTGCTTTGTCAAAAGGGCACTGCGTGATGATGCAGGATCCTCATCTTTTGGGTCCGGCATCAGTGGGTGCCACATGCAAGGAAACTGATGCTGCCCCCCAGATCTTGAGCAGGCAAAGTAGACGCATGCACCGGCACCGACTCGAGGAGTCTCTCTATGGCACTCCCCGATGGACACTCTTGTGACACATGTTCACCCATGTTGATGATATAGGCTGCATTGACAAGCCTTGCAGCCGCCAGGTCAGAGCAAAACGAATGCACAATACAAGCCTAGCTGCAAAGTCTATGATTTAGCGCGCCAATGCAGAGTTTCAGATGTTTGAACGTCAAACATGCTCTTTCAGGTGGGAACAGCGGGAATGATCTGCTGATGATAACAGCTGCTGATGGAGAGGGTGCATGTGCAGGTAGTGGGCGCACCGTTGAGGCTCTACGTCTAGCTTCTCTGTGGCAAGCTTGTAAATGGCGGGATCGGGCTTCTTAGCGGGGACAACGTCACCGGCAAACACAGGCATTACACTGGAGGCTTCACTTAAGAGCACATTCACGATCGTCTGAACAGCTCTCTCATTGGATGTGGAGCAAACAGCAATCTGTACCCCCGCATCCATTGCATCAGCTACAAAGCAGCAGTTGTTGCTCCAGTGTATGTTGTGGTGGATCCAATTGATCAGCCAGTTCATAGCATGCAGGCACGATACATAACTGGCTCCTGTGTGCAGAATCACACCGACAAGCTCTTTGACACCGGGCCTCAGGGGCATCTGCCCAGCTTCTATCATTGTCTGAAAAAAAACGGTTTTTAGCATGTGAATTTCCTTCAAAAAACTTGCCTGCTCTTCAGGGTCTGTGATACTTAGAAAAGGCTCCGTATCTGCGCATTGAGAAAAATACGCTTTCATGCGCTCCTTTCCTCCTCCTATTTCTAGGAGCTTCCCATAAGTATCAACATTCCATTCATGAGACAAGCCTTTCTCTCTGAATGCTTTATTGAATGCAACGCGATGGCCGTCCCGCTCTGTGTCGACCAAGACTCCGTCGCAGTCGAACAGCAACGCCTGGGGATAATCAACATTCCTGACACGGCACACTACCCGCCTCTGCAATGTTTTTGCACGAGTCCTGCGTCGGTGATCGCCCGATTTGACCGTGTGCAGCTTTGAAGCCATCTGAAATCAGGACAGCAGGTGGGCTAGCGTCACATTCGTAAACGCTCAGCATTAGTTGTGCGGCGCTGGAGAGGAACAAGCATGTGAATACATATTATTGCGTCAGAGATGTCCGCATCGTGGACCGAGTCATGAATGAGCAAACTGGAACAGCCAGTTTCATGATCACGTGGCATGCCCTCATGCCCTGCTTGATTAAGCTTGATTGAAACCTACATTGATTGAAGCCTGCATTCTCGCTTGAACAGGCTTCATTGCAAACATCACCATCAGCCCGAAATACTTGGATACCGCATTGGGCACGATGTGAAAGTGGATGATCATCTGCTCTGGTTGCTTCGACTAATAGTGTCGTCGAGGCCTCGTGCTCTTGGACACACGTGCCGGTTTGAAACAGGTGCAGCCAGTCCCGACTACATGGTCTAGAAAGTCAAATATTCGACAGCCGACTAAATGATCGACTTGCAAGTCTAGTACCAGCACACCGTTGGTGTTGAGTTTGTGGACAGTGCCCCCGTTCTGAAACAGCTCCAACGGAAAGATCGACCGTCACGCCGCGTGCTGCTGCAGAGAAGATCGACTTATCCCATTTTCCTGCTGATGGGGACGACTGGGGACGAAGCTCCGCCTACTGTGGCACAGTATTCAGGAGAGGACGTAGGCGTGGAAGGGCAAGACGATGCAAGCTGGCACACAATAAGCGATGATGGTGGCGTCAAGATGAGAACAATAACAGATGGGACAGGAGAATCCCCCGAGTTGCATTCCGTGTGCCTTGGTATGCCGCCTTTGACGTGATCATGGCCAGCTGCAGCCCTAAATCTTCCACGGTAGGACACCACGGGCGAGCGTGCGTATCACAGTCTGGTCTAGCCAAGTACAATGCTGTACACTATTGCAGTCCACTATCAAGCGCGTCACACAGAAGATGCCAGCGTCTTTGCGGATACCAGGACCGAGAAGGATGGGAGTCCAGTCACAGTTATCGCAGGAAGAGGTATGAAATCAATCCCAGTCTCCAGGATACAGCTTGCGTCAAACCACTGTTGATATCAGCCATAAATTCAATGTGTGCAGACTGCGTTCAGAAAGAAGCAGGGCTTCACACAGCTGTTCTGCACATGAGGGTTGGTCAGACAGCGTTGGTTGCAATGACCCCAGAATATGGTTTTGGAGAGAGAGGGAGTTTTTCCTTTCCAAGCGTCAAGCCCAATGCACATATAGAGTACGAGATCGAACTTCTAGGAGTGACACCGCCCCAGGAAAAGGAAAGGAAGAACATGTTCTTTGAAGAGCGACTGGAAGCTGCAACGCGCATGCGCACCAGGGTAAGCCACATTAAGGGCATACCTATCATGCCAGTATTCTCAATTTAGCGAAGGCATGGTGGAGAATCGAACACGCATGCAGGGAAAGGAACTGTTTGCCGAGCGAGATGTCAAAGGGGCTTTGGCACAAAACACCATCGCGTTGGAATTTGTTGATGATGAGCTTCTGTTTCAACTCCAGGGCTTCCATTTGGAGAAGGCGCAGTCAGTGAAAGCTCCGCTGCACTTGAACATTGCAGCATGCCATTTGCTGCTAGAGAATTGGCAAGCTGCAGCTGATGCAGCAACAGAAGCATTGGCTGTGACTGATCCTGGAAACAAAGATCAATTTGCAAAAGCTCTGTTCCGTCGAGCAAAGGCACGGAAGGAGTTGCAGCAGACAGACCAAGCCCTAAATGACCTCGAGCAGGCAGTGAAGCGGTGTGTCCCTCACAATTGGCTATGCAACTTACCCGTCTCCACATTTTCCACGCTTTGACAACTATGCATGTGTAAGAAAATCTGCATGGCATCTTCAAAAGGTGTTCAGTAACCACCTGATTCCGCAGTCACCTCCGACCTTCGTTGTTGTCGTTAGTGTCGACACCCAAGTCATGCCCTGATTAACTATCAGCGCGTCTATGTGCTTCCTACACTACAGGTGTCCTGATGATGTTCTCATTGCTCAAGAGCAAGCCAAGGTTCGGTGGCAGCAAAGGGAGGAGCGGAGAGCAGTGGATGACTTGTTCAGGAATAAGATCCCTGCGCCTCATGTGAGTCATGATGCTGGAGGACCTTCCAAAAACGAGTCAGAGACCCGTGCTACGCGCACTCAACCCACTGGGGAAATGCCAAGGCTGACAACGGGGGAGACGTGGTTCTTTGCGCTGGGGCAATTCATCTTAGATATCCTGTTGAACCTGCTTCGTGCAGTGGGCCTGCTCCGCAAAACACCCGCTGCCACGAGTGCTCCCAGCACTTAGTCAGTCTGCACTCGTGGCTGGTTCCTGTCATTTCACCACATGATTACAGCATCGAGGATCTGACAGTGAGGATAGTGCCCGGTTTGATTTTAACCGGTGTCACACCCGACCAGCACAGTGCTCTGCCGCGTGGTCTGTGCGGTAGTAGACCTGGTATCGGGGCACCGCTGCGCCGTTGGTCATAAGCAGGCATGCATAGTGTGCATGTGACAATCGGTCACCGAATATCGCAGCACCACTGCATACCATGGCATGGCCTGCTTGAGTGGAGCCGTATGTTACACACAACATGGTTGGCTACCAGGTGGAAGGCTTGCCTAAATTTTACCACGACAGTGTTGTAAGTGTTGTTATTGTTGCGACTGTAGGCAAGGCGTCTCTGGGTGCAAGTGCTATAGATCACCCTGTCACCAAATCAACCGGACCGAAATCAAGCTTGCCATCTTGCAGCAACACATTTGCGGCCTGAATAGCTTGCGATAGCACCTCGTATGGAGCTTTGGCAAATAATGAAGCAGGATAAACACTGGAGCCCCACTTTGGATGCAACACCACCTGCACCATGCACACGTACCGTAGCCATGAATGTGCGGAATACCTCTACAGCCACCTGTGTAACCAAGCGGGGCAGTGCCCGGGCCAGTGCTAGCCCCGCATTGGCCAAACTTTCAGGAAGTAAGGCGCACACCTTGCAGCATCCAGCATTCTGAACTTTATATCGGCACAAAACTATGAGTCCGTCAATCTCAGAGTATGGTTGTTGATAATGAGTGTGGATCATCTGCATTACATGTCGCATGGATTCATCCTGCTAGATTTCTGACTATCATCAGGCGAGTACAGTCCTGATGCAGGTCAAGACCTCAGCGACAAAAAACGGCACGGAGTCTTGTGCATCCACTGCTCTTACATGAGTTACATAGCTTGAATCTGGAAGCGCACCGGAAGGCCAGAGCAGGGATCAATGTAGTCGCACCAGTGCCCCTGGCTGCTCACCGTTCTACACACTTCCTGAGCCCAGGCCATAAAGCGCTCCAGTCTCATATCTTTCTCTTTCTCCACATGGTCACCAAAATTGACCAGATCGACATCCGTGTGCTGGCATGTTGGAACAATGAGCATGTTCTTCATGCCAAGGTCAGGGAATATGGCCTGTATCTCTCTGCGATGAGCGATTGGTACTCCTGCACATGTTCAATACCAATGTTAGTCCCTAAAACAAGGGAACTACGTATGCTGTCTGCTACCCCACACTCCTACAATCATATGATCTGGAAAGATCGCGATGTTCGTGCTGAAGCTTGTGGCGAATGTAGCCAAGTGCTTGAGTGGCGGTAGCATTCATAGCAAAATGCTAAAACTGGGTAGCGCAAAAGCATTACAAGTGATAGTGAACCGCTGCTGTTTCAACCTGCACATGCCTGGCGCACATCAATGACAGGGTTCAACAGACCTACAAGCTTCATGCAGTCTGAACTTGGCATCAAATTGGTGGCAGTTCTGCAGAATCAGGAAAGGTGCTGAGAAGCTGGGGGGGGGGAGGGGGGAGTTGCTGCTACACCCCGAGATGACATGCCAAAGGCTTGCAGGTTGCAGGCAGGTGACATAATGCACTGGGATCAGCACGACACACATCTGCGCATAGCTGCTTTGCTACATTAAACTGCTGCAAGAGACATTGGACCCTTGAAACCGAGGAAAATCCTGTGGATTTTCAACTGGTCACACACCAGCTGGCACTCGAGCTCAACATGGCTCAAGTAAACGCCAATTTCATGTTATTACAAGCTCAACTTAGTCACTTTGCCAGGCATCGTTAATAAAAACGGTGGTGATGACATGAATCTCATACCTGCGAGCGGTATGCGCAGCAAAGAGGGCAACGCACTGTGGATTGAAAACTCCATGTCATCGGCACAATTTCCGATATCATAGTTATCCATTGTCAGTGGTATATATATGATATCCCTCTTGCTAAAGTCGTTTGCGATCGGTGGCAAGCATGCGTGTTGCGATACCGTGCACAACAACTCGGCCTTGCTACACCGGCATGTAAAACGCCAGCAGCAGTATATGTGGCTTAAGTATATGTGATATTATTCCCATGCGTGATATGTATATATACATATGTCAAAGTATGTCAACAGTCTGCAGGCTCGGAGAGTTTGAGCACTTCCAGGCGAGGTGCAAGCAACTGGCCTGCGCCGCTCACAAAGATTGTACTCTACCTAGCAAACATGTGGGAAATGGTTCTGCGGATATCATGAACCAATACACGGCAATGTTTTGGGCAGAGTGACGTGCCATACGCAGTGCCTTCGAGTCACTCTTAGCCACAGAGCCACGCGGGGCACGCTCTGCCAGGGCAACAGCGTGACGCAACGCCAACGTCCATTGCCAGGCACCCATTTCTGACAGCTTTGCTACTTGATGAAATAACCAATTCGTGCATGAAGATTCCTGAACCGTACTTATTCAAGACTGCATCTGAATAGCAAGCATTCGACAGCCAGGATCGCCCGAGACACCCCACATGAGCATAAACTGCCTGACAACAGAATATTTAGCACCTAGGGTTGAAAATCCACGTGGAATCTAGAAGCGATGACGGTACGCCGAGTTCGTAGGCTGAATTGCCGGGAAAACTGCTCTGACTGCCAGGTGCTGAAGGTATCCCTGCGCTGCAGGCTGAAATACAGGCGACCTTGACGCGCATCAAAACTCATCCGGTATGTACTGCGCTGGAAAATAATGGTGGAAAGGATAGTAAATGCATCGCGCAACGAAACGTTGCCACTGGAAAGCTACATAATAAGCAACACAACAATATCAGTGCAGGGAGTTCTTGGGACACTTGTCATCGATCCTGATGGAACAGTGCTCGATCATGAGCTACAGGTATTCACCATGCACAAAATTCCATTAATTGTGACTGCTCCTTCATGTCGTATTCACACAAGCACTATGGAAGCAGGACAAGATTAAGGACAATCAGCAAGATATAGCAACATTTATTCCAGCATTGGCAGCGATGGCGTCTGACCTTGTGCGGGATCTGGATCCACAGGTGATTTGCATCAGCCTTTCCTGATCCGCGCTTTTCATGTGTTTGTGCCTCTCACATATGTCAGTTTTTGTAGAATGATTTGGAATTCTTGCGCATTCGCTCCCACAAATACGAAATCCTTGTTGCTCCAAGTACGCGCCGATATCTGGGTTTGGGTCACCTACCTCTGGAGCATACTGTTCTCAGATTTCCACTCTACATGTGATGCAGGACCTCAGTTTGTGTTGGTTGTAGTGCAAGATCCTGACATCGCTCAACACTGACCTTGTTCAGCTGGATCCACTTCATCGAAGCAGCTCTACATTTCATGGGATGCTGCTTGGTTTATATGGCCTGTGATTACAGCTGACACATTGTCTACATGGGGCGGACGCGTTGCGCGGTGTTTCTGCCTGTGTAAACCTCAAAAAGTGGATTGACTGCCAGCGCTTGGCCACCAGTGATAACGTTCTGTTTTGGAACATGATACAGAACCATGCCAGCTGCCTCGACGCTTGCATCCTGTTTGGAAAGTCCAGCAGCCTGAGACATGTACGTGATTTGGTACAGGTTGTCTGTGACTATGGGAAACGGCGATTCAGAATCTTGGTATATACACCGGCTTCGGCGCGCATTGTGTAACGCATGCTCTTTGGTGTGATTTGTTGCATCAGTTGTCCTGCAGGCCAAGTGGATTGAAACGCGCCCAACAGCAAACTGCACTGGCACGAGTGCTCACCGCAACTCATGTGGTCTCGTTGGAAAGGGGCTGTGGCACGTCTTTGGTCCCAGGGGCTGCGCACGGCTCGCTTTGTGCTGCTGAAACCGAGTTTATGACTCAGTAGTACCAGCGCGACGCCCGAGTATCATTGGACAGCCAATGCTCATGCTATCCTGAGTGCAATTTTTGGCCCATTAACCAGAAACATGAGAAAAACGTGTGCAGGATGTCTGCAGGATACTGGCATCTTTAGCTGCATGCCAAATCAAGCCAGATGTTGGCTAAACCACGCACTTGGATGTGGAAAGTTCCAATACCCCGTGGTTGACTTTCCCGTGTTCCCGATTCCCGTGTTCCCGATTAATTGATTGAGCAGGACAATTGTGCTGTGGATCATCGGGTGGGCGACACGTATGAGCAAGCTCAGCAAATGATTGGCCAATAAACACCAGTGCTTGAGGGTTGCTTCGTACAGGAATAGCATTACCACGATCGTGAAATTCAGAAAATATAATCTCCACTGCAGGCACAGTCCTGCACATGTGGCGAACTGGTGCCGGCGTTGCTGCAGCACGAATATACAGGTGTTGGGCCCTGGTCCATTCGTATGCAGGCAGAGCAACACTAACTCCTATGATATAGTATCATATGAATTCTGACGCAGCGATTGTAGCAACATTCAAGCACTGCACCCGACTAAACTTGGGCTGGCCACGGCATCAGTAGCTACAGGTGCACTTCGTATCCGTCCTCCCGGAGCTGTTCGCCCGATAGGATGAATTGAGGATACGGAGCTTTGGATGACCAGAGAGTACAATAAATGATAACCTGTTTAGTGCACGTGGTGGTGGTGATCGCTGTTGACGCGAGGAGGTCATGCATGCAAGGCGGGCACGTCACATTGCGCTGTATAAATCAAAACAAATCCTGTGAATTCCATACATGCATGTGACAAAAACATGTTTGCGCGGCCCGGGAAATTCTTGGAACCGATCATGCAGCCTTCTGGTTGGTCGCTATGGCTGTTCAGGCCGTGTCGCCATCGTCCAGCCTGCGTGTGCCACGGCAGAGGCAACTGGCAGTTGGGATGACCTCCACCACACGAGCTTTCGGAAGAGATGGGAACGATGGTGGAGTTTGGTACCGATCGCGGTGGACGCACCGGTGCCCCTCCTGTCCGCTCTGGGGTCTGTCTGGAGGTTGACGAAGGGCGTCCGCACTTGGGTTGCGCTGGGTTTCATTTGCCTGGTTTGCCCCCACTGCATACTCCCAGAGCTCACATTCTGATGATTGCACTGCCAGTTGTGCGGCCGCCTCATGCGTATGCACTATGGAACTTTATCAACCGATATGCAGACCGTGGCCGCGACATGTGAGCTCGCTTACCCTCACCTAGCGTCGAAAATCCTCGAGGCAGCACAGCATGCTGCGTTGTCTGCTGCAGCAAATGGCACAGCCGGTACAGGACTCAGTCACCACTTGCAGCACCCGCCGGCGGCCTTCGTCCCTATATTTATGCTCATGGGATTCAGTGCTTTTGGGGAGACAGTCTTCGCTGCCTTACGAGCTGTGTGTGCCTCACTGGTGACTGTCAAAACTGTCAAGCGCTTGCGTGCAAGCGTTTTTGATTCCCTGCTGGCACAGGAGGCGCTCTGGTTCCAGCAGCGCGGCCGCGACTCTGCATCCCTCGCAGCACGCATCACCAACGATTGTGAGGCGGTTGCAAAGATCGTGTCAGTCAACTTCAACGTGGCGCTGCGGTATGGCGTGCAGTCAGTGGGTGCCCTGGTGTACCTCTGCTTTGCGAACCCGACCATTGCGGCATCTTGTCTTGTCACCTCGGTCCTCATGTCTGCAGTCAGCCTCAAGTGCGTCGACCACTCGCCTGTGCCTGGATACAGCAACACCCTGCAATAGCGGTATCCGGCAACCAATGCGAAACTAAATTGAGTTCAACTTGACAGGATGAACTGCTTGACCCACGCTTGAAGGAATCGTGGCGACTATTGCTCGATCGGCTACCGGATAGCTGCTACTGCAGGTATGGAGTGTTCACACGGCAAGTCACGCGGGGGGAGCGCACCCAGGGGGCCCTGACGTCCAGTCTCGCAGAGGAGTCACTGCGAAGCATTGGGCTAGTTAAGGCCCATGGGTATGAGAGTTCAGAGAAGCGTCGATTTCGTCAGCAGCTTCAAGTGCTTGCAGAGCTTGGCTACTTGAAGCTGGTAGGGTATGCGGTGAGTTCATTCAGCACCGATACACGCTTACACCGCTTGGCCATGTATGGATGAGAAGCCATGGCCTGGTAGGCGTAATCAGCGATACACACGGGACAACAGCATTAAAATTTCCGGAACGCAGGCTTGAGTTCGAAACTGTTACCTTTGTCTGATCACTGGTGTGTTGCAGACATACTTGTTTGGATACATCGGCGTGTGGCATGTCGGGAGCATGGTAGTGCTGTTTGTGGGAGGCTGCATGACGGTGCATGGCACCATGACCTTTGCACAACTCACAGCTGCATATTTATACTCTGAGGTCGTCTTTGATTCCGCCAAGATCATTTGCGATCAACTTGCAAGCGTGCTGGAGAACCTTGGAACAATCGACACGGTCTTGCAGTGCGACCTCCTCCTTGGCCATGCCATACACAATATGCACCATCATAAGCGCATGTTAACATTCTTATTGGTGCTTACATGCCAGCAGCTGCACTGCCTGGTACAATCTGTCCATCTGCAGGCTGCTGAAGCTTGAGGAGCTCCGTTCTCAGGAGACCTTGCCAGCCAAGCTGCAGCCGCCGCAGTCGGTGTGGCAAGAAGGCATGAGCCTGGACCGGGTGTCCTTCGAATATCCCCTGCGGAACCGCAAGGTTCTGCGGGACGTCAGTATCCAGTTTGCTGCCAACCAGTCGACCGCTCTGGTGGGCACGAGTGGCAGCGGGAAGAGCACGGCAGCGGCGCTGCTGGCGCGTGTGTTAATCCCGACCTCGGGGGCAGTGCGGCTGGCAGGTATGGATGTGAACGACATTGACAGGGACTGGATGCGGCGGCATGTGGCTCAGGTGCCGCAGTCGCCGGCATTGTTCACCTCCACTGTGTTTGATAACATCAGCTACGGCTTCCCGGAGGCCTCTGCGGAAGAAGTCGAGGCAGCGGCGAGGGCAGCAGACGCGCACGAATTCATTTGCCGGCTGCCACATGCATACAGCACCGTGGTCAAGGACACCACGCTTAGCGGTGGCCAGCGGCAGCGCATTGCAATTGCCAGGGCGCTATTCCGCAAACCCAAAGTGTTGGTGCGGAGTCGCGCAGTATATGTCTTGGCGTTCCCGTCTGTTTGCGGGGATTCTGGCTCCGCCTGGGCCTCAATCCGGTGTCAGCCCCGCAGTGGTGACACCGCTGCGCTGGCAGGCATGTCCTGCATAGAGCTGATGTGGCTCCAGTGTTGTTGAATAGCTTGCTATGTTTGGTGGCAATGCAAGGCTTTGGGTTCAGATTTTGGATGAAGCTACGAGCGCGCTTGATGCGGGCACGGAGGCTGCGGTGCAGCAAACTCTGGATGACGTCATCCAGGGAAATAGCATGACAGTGGTGATCATCGCACACCGCTTAGCAACGGTGCAGAACTGCAACTGCATCGTTGTCCTGAACAAGGGTGCGGTCGCAGAGTCAGGAACACATGATGAGCTGCTGGCGGTGGGCGGCATTTACAGTGACCTGGTGGCGCAGCAGTCCCTGGGCTACTTGGCCACAGCTGCCACAGAATCAGATGATGGCACAGAATCAGATGATGATGCAGGCAGCAAGCCCGACGATGCCAGCTCTGGCGACTCGTTTCCCAAGGTTACAGCTTCGTTGTGACCATCTGGATCCAGTCGACGCCCGAGGCTGGCTCGACTGGAACACTTTTGTAGTCACCTGCAGTACTCACAAGGAAGATTGTGGAGGCTTGTTCCAAGACGTGTTTTTGTTTTATCGGCAGGCGTAAACGAGGAAATGAAGACTGCGTTGTTCCCCAGCGGTATACAGACATGCCTCGACACCCCTGCCACCGAGTGCCGATGGTTTTCATAATCAGTGATAGTTTTCATAATCAGTCCTGGTGTTCATAATCAGTCCTGGTGTTAATACTGGTGTTCGTAATCAGATCAGGGTTAGAGCGCCGCTCTCGTGCTGATGTCGGCGGCTGTTTCCCCGTGACCCTCATTGTTGATGTCCATAGTCACACAACGAGTGTTGCTCGGATGATATTTGGCACATGCTCATGCCTTGCTCAGCTTAGCACATGTTCGCTCATGCTAGACTCCATGTCGTACGTGCCGTATCTGTCGACAGAGCCTGTTGGTGACAGCAAGAACCAACACTGAGGATCCAGACTCGAGATGTACATTGTTGTCTGGTGTGGCTTTAGCAGGTATCCGTAAATTCGCATGCAGATACACATTTCGAATTCTTGACAGGGCTCGAGCTCTGACGTGCTGTACTGTGTGCGTGGGAGCCATACGTGGTTGGACTGTTGCCACATGGGGTTCATGCACATCATCCAGTACGTATACGTTGCCTAAATCCAGCGTCGCCATTTGAACTGAGAGCTTCAGCGCCTGATATCAACGTGCACTGCTAATTCAATTGTAGAACAGATGTCACGTGCGTGGCGATGGCCAGGGGCAAGACATCACGCAAACGTTGAAACAGCCAACTGGGCCTGTTGTTCCCATAGCTCTGTTGATCTTCTAGGACATCAGCACACAATCTGATTCAGCTCAGATGAAGTTTCGCGTCATGTTCGTAGCTGTGACACTGCTACTGGCTTGCGGAAGTTGTGGAGTTGCTATTCAGTGCGCACAGATCCCACATCCCCGTTCCTCCTCGATCAATTCCTTTGCGCTGCAGGGGGTAATGTTGTGATACAGCCCAGTGCTGTATGCATGACATGCAGGCTGACTCGGCAGTCATTCCAGGTTGTGCACATGCTTGGCTATGGCCATGCATGGGGTGCATCCAGGGTCGCTGACAGGGACGCTGAGGAGATCCGGGGAGATCTCAGTGATTGATCCGGTATGATCGTAGGCATGGTTGACCGAAGTGTGTAGTGATATAAGCTGAGGTCAATATGCTGTAATCACTCTTTCTGACTAAGACTGCATTCAATCTCGAGTCTAAGACTAACTGTACGTGGTAGAAGTATACCGACAACCCAGTCAGGTATGACCGTACAGTAACCCCTGCCTGTCCGGTATATCCTGTTCCGGTTTGGCCTATGGGCCACAATCCTGGTTCACAACAGGTAACTACGTCGCGACTGCATCACCGCTATGTTACTCTTGTCGCTGCTCTTTTTATTGTGTCGTCTGTGAGCATTGCGTTTTTGTTGGACTCCCTGCCGGCCTCCTCGGACGCGCAGCGTTCTATCAGTACGTTGTGTCAGCCTTCCGGAATGGTCGTTCCTAAGGGCATGGCTCACTGATATTGCCATTGCCATTGCAACTTCCCATTCACCTAGTCTTCACCTAGTCAGTCCCCATTCATACGACAATTTGGTGGAAGTTCGTGGATGTGGTTTCTTCTTTCCCCCCCGCCCCAGTGAATGTGGCTTCCCTGTCCCCCTCGTCCGCCCTTACCTGTAGGGGCACTGTGACCGATGCCCGTTTGGGTATGGCATGATTCCCGAGTGTGATTTTTTGCGCACGCCTAGTCGCGGCCGGTGAGCAAGCTTGCAACACCAGTTGGGGAGGGGACCGGGACCGGGACCTGTGCGGAGACGCGTAAGGTCTGCCCAAACCGTAAACATATCGAATCGTGCATCCTGTGTGCCGTATACGTACCGCATAGGAGACCTATTTTGGTACGCTCGGCTTGATTCTGGTTGGATTTCTGATGTTGTATACACTGGGTAGCCCAGGCGTAGTGGCACACACTCGCGCAACCTGTCTGATCAGTCTCGGCCGGCACACCATTCGTGTACATATGGAATCCCATCACTGATCAATGATGTGCACAAGCCTGGAGATTGTGTAGCGCTACTACAAAGACTGCGACCGAGAGAGGTAGGATAGCAGTAGCGCTGCACAACCGCTAGCTCTATCGCTGGTGCAGAGGGTGCACCGCAGCTGCTATAGCATGGCATACCGCAGCTGCTGTAGCATGGCATCCATGGTGGTATGGCACATGCGATGGAGCCGGACAGTAAGGAATGAACGCGATGAACATGTGAATGGTGACACAGAAACAACAATGTCAGTTGTCTAGAAACAGCAGTGTGGACCTTCTGAGATGCCATGGCTAGGTCAATCAGGTGGTCGTACGCACTTGATTTGCCTTGGATCCCATTGACGATGTGCAGTAATATGGCCCAATCCACAAATAACAGCCGTCCGCACAACAGCAGCGCACAACGCAATCAGGACACATGTTAAGCTGGAACATGAATGAACTGTCAAGTCGGATCTAATGAACCTGCTTGTTAACGGTGTGCAGCGGTTAAAACACATACCTGGGCTTGTTCCAGCCCGGAGGGATTGATAAGTTAACTACTTATCGACAAGAAGGACTAACGGTCAACTCAGGTTGTAAGACAAGAGGTTCAAATGCGTGAAAATACAGTTATCACAATTGTGCTGAAATGGAGGCGTCCCCAAGTCAGTACTCAAAGCGAGATTACTGACTCCCAGCAAGCGCACATATTTATACGCCCAGGTCCTGCCCTGTGTAGCTGGCTTCGCCGAAAGATGCGCTTGGATTACTTTCCAATCGCATTAAGTAGAAGGCGTTATACCTTTTTGCGTAAAGATCGAGCCTGTGTGGCTAAAGTGGTGTGATATGGTCAAACTGTACTGCGGTGTCAGATATCAACAATGAATGGTCCGATTTGGGCTATGATGTTGATGCGTTCAATGATAATGTGTGTGGAGAGCCCCTGTCACAAGAGTGTTTGGTTCATATGTCTTTTAATCATTGTGGTGACTCTGTTATGAGAATTATGGCAAAGAATCCCAACAAGTTTGGTTAGTCGGATATCGGCTAGGGTTGCCATATTGCCGATATAAGAAAGGGCCCTCATGGTCACTATGATGGTTCATTGATTAAGAAGGCGACTTATCCTGGTGAGTCTTTCTTCTGTGATGCAACTAGGCCGATCACTACCGTGGGAATTGGTGGATGATCTAGATATGTCTTGGTGATGGTGGATGAAGTGTCACTCTATGTGCATGTTTTTCCAATGAAAACAAAGTCCCAAGCACCTACATTGATTGCACAACTGTTCGAAAGGGTCCGCATGAAATTGCTTTTCAACGGTGAGCCTGGGGTGCGCTCGTTGCACACTGACCAGGGGGGTGAGTTCAAGTCGAACTCACTGATTGAAAATTTTTTTTTTGGTGCATGGTGCGGTATAGATCACACATTCACTGGCACTACTTGTCACCAATGTAACAGTGCTGCCGAACGGAGAATCGGTCACTTGACTGACAGTGTGCGCTCTAGCCTGCTGTTAGCAGGGCTGCCTCATTTCCTGTGGCCAGAAGCAATTATGTGTGCTGCACATGCATAGAACCTCATCCCGAGTGTTGCTCTTGCACGTACCTTGATAAGTCTGTGGGTATGAAAAGGAAGGTAGCCGGGTAAAAGAAAAGGCAGGCTGGCCAAGGTAGTGCTCCTGTGGGGGAGGGATCTGAAATCCGTGACATCATCCCATACCTGTGTTATCATAGACGTGTGACTTATGATGATATTCTTTTCCTTGTCAAACAGATGAAACCATGGGGTGTTAGAATGATTGCTTACCCACGCAGGGATGCACGGCTTCATCTTGAACTATGAGGTGTGGAAGCATTTTTTATTGATCCAGGGGCAGGGCCTAGCATGGTAAGGACATATACTAGGACGAACAATGGTGGGGAAGTGCGCACTATCAGACATCATGCTGTGCCTGTTGTGTGTTTGCAAGAGCATGCGGAGAGATTGAAAATTTCTTCGTTAGGTACACGCCATCTTGACATGACCCTAGCTCAGTACGAGCAGGGCAACTTCAGAGGAGTCAATCGTGACCTAGATGAAGTTGAGAGGGTTTCTGATCAGGAGTTCATGGATGAGTTGCGTGCGAATTGTGTGTATGACGACGTCAAGGCTGCGCCGCCGGACCCCTCTGGGAGAGCTGTGGCTGTCAGGGGGGTTAACATACCATGGCGCAGTTGAGAGCATCCAGCTTTAAGTGAGAGACACAATGAGGCTTGCAGAGAGCTTCATCACAGACCGAGGCCTGAAGCTGACATCCCTGAGGGGCATCTCATGTCTCCTCTTCCTGAACTTGCTATGCTGATAGTCCGCCATGGCCATAGGCGCACTCTTGAGGTCGCCAACGATGTACATGCTGCTGTGAATGAGTGTGCACTGCAAGAGTACGAGCCCAGCCTTCGCCCGGAGTGGGGCCCTGAGAGGCGCACACCGAGCTCGGATGGGTCTCCAATGGCTTCGTCTGCGGGCACCACTGGTGTAGCAACTGTGTATTCAACTCAAATTGTCCATCGTGATAGAAGTTGCGCAGACTTGGGAGATGCTCACAGCGTCCCACACATCATTGAGCGTCGGCCGCTTCTGCCTGAGGGTGTGCGGAGTCCTTCACCAACAAGTATGGACAGTTCTGCATCGCCGTCTAATGAGCTAGCTCCTGCACCTCCTCCTGCCGCTATGGGCGTTGCTGGTCCAATACGAGGGTTGCGGGGAGCTGCGACCCCTGGTTTCCCAGAGGGGGTACCGGATCTCATGGGGCGTCGAAGGCGGGAGCTAGATAGGATGGGGTCTGGCTCAGGGTGAGCTGCCGAGGCGGATCTTGCAAACGAAGTCGGCCTGTTTTTGCGCCCACCCTATAAGGTAAGGGTACCAGCTGCGCCACTGCGTACAAACCCTTTGTTTCGTAAACGTTTAGTGCTTGCTGTTGCTAATGTGGATTGCGCTAGGGTTGCAGCCGAGTCTGACCTTGTTGCATTGAAACTGAACGAGTCCCCTAGACTGGATGCATGTGAGCAAGGGAATTCCACGGTAGAGAGTGCTGTTGACTGATCTGAAGATGTATCAGCTGAGGCTGATTGTGTGACATCCGATGTAGAAAAGACAGCGCCGACACAGGTGATTCCTGTCGGTGGCGAGACTGCTAGGCGTATTGAGTCGCGCCGTGTAGCTGCCGCCAGGAAGAGAGCTGCTACCTTTAGTGATGAGCCCACGTTGAACCAAGCCATGAAATGCATTCATAGAGAGCGGTGGTTGGAGGCGATGCTAGAG
>JAUMHO010061754.1:0-24361 GCA_032360965.1 Ulva armoricana
GCCGCGGCGGCGGCCGCCGCCGCGGTCGCGGCGAGCTCCGGCGCCGCCCGGGCGTTGCCGCCAGGGCTGCCGTCGCTTGGGCCGGGGGTCATGGGGGATGGATCGGGCGGGTGCGAGGTGCCGTCCGAGGCAGAGGCGACGTGGAAGAGGTGGTTGTCGTACTGCGAGAAGGCCTGGGAGATCGAGCTGTCATAGAAGGAGGAACCCTTGGACAGCATGCTGGTGGCCTCACCCGCCGGCGCCGCTGGGGCATGGTCAGGTGGTGGGGAGACTCCGGAATACGGCACCTGGGGCAGGTGCACCACGCTCTCTGTCTGCAGCGCATCGCCTGTTTCATTCTGGAGCACTCACTCACAACCGGTACATCCATACCAAGCATGGCATTGCCACTGCTAGCGAGAGGTCAAGATAGGGAGCGCAGGCCACACTACCACAGTCCCCTCCGCAGCCACGCCTCGTATGTGCATGTTGCTACCACCGTGTACAGGTACACCGCAGCCTGGTGCATGGTGCCCTCAACGGCTGCGAGCGCGCCCTGGATGCGGCACAGTCTCGTACACGAGCCTACGTAGTCGAGTTACACGCGCGCTCACATTCGAGTGCCACACTGTCCAAGTCCCCTTGACAGGACGTGTCCTGCAGCGTACGCTACAGGCGAGCGCAGCCACTTGTCAGAGCATTGGGCCGGAGACAGAGCGACGCCACACGTGGTTCTGCGTTCCATACATACATCACCAACAGTCATTGCCCACCCACTCACCCAGCAACGTGCTGTCGCGCACACAAAGCTGAATCAGATGCAGAGTCACGGCGCGTGCAGCCTTTGCACACTCTTCATGACTGTGTGATGACAACGGCCATGACAGTGGGCAGTCTACTTTGTCGAGTTTGGGGCTCCAAAGAACAATGGTACACACTGCGCGGCTCGCCATGGGGCATGCATACGGCAAAGCGCACCGACACAGGAGACCGAGTCGTGTGGTTCAGCTGGTGCGAGGCGAGGCGCTTGAGCCCCCCGCGGCCACGCCCGCGCCGCGACCACCGCACCCCCACAGCCACCGCGATCGCCGCCGCGGCAGCCACGATCGCGACCACGATCGCGACGAGCGCCCACAGGCTCATACCCTCTCGGTTACCCCGCCCGCCAGCCGCCCCCGGCACCGCATCCACCGCATGGATGCCGCTCGGAGTGCCTATGTCCAATGCGCCCACCCCCCTCGCGCCTGGCACAGCGCCGGTCGACCCAAAACCAGGTGTTCCGCCGCTGGAGCGGTTACCATCTGCTGCAGCGGGGGTAGTAGATGCTGGGACGCTGTCGAGGTTAGCAGGGGAGGGGGCGACGGTGTCCGTAGCGATTTGCGGTACAGCAGGGGCTGCAGTGGGGGCGGTGGCACCGCCTCTTGCGGCAATGATGGCCTGCATGCCGCACCCATCGTCAATGGATGGCCTGCCAGCGCCGGGCCACCGGCACGATCCCATAAGCACCGGGCCACAGGCATGCTCCCACAGCCTGGGTTACTGGGTCGAAGTTGGGAAGGCGGAGTTGGAACTCCGCCTCCAGCCCCTCAAACAACGGGCTCCAGCAAGTGGTGTGCCAATAGGCTGCACATCCGATGCGAGCGAATGGCAGCAGCACCCAGCAGTGTCCAATCCAGCACGCCTCGCCAAACGCACGCGACTCGATTTTCTGGGGGCGCTTTTCAGGGGTACGCCCCAACAAAGGGTATTCGAATGATGAACACGGCGGCCCAGCGTCCGCACCTGCTGCACGGCAAGCAGCCAAGCATCCTCTCCGGTGAGGAAGGGCATGCCATCCGGCACCGCGGCGAGCGGCTGCACCGCCGCGGCGGTGTCCCCCGCGCTCGAGTCAAAGAGTGCCAGCGACGGGTCGTCCGCGAAGACGCGTGACGCCCCCTCGCGGCCCGCAACCACAACCTCCTCCGGCGCCTCGTTGCCCGCAAACGCGCAACCCTGCAGCCTCACGGCGCCGCCGCCGGTGGCATGGACGAGGCCAGGCAGGCGCGGGTCGAGGGCCGTGTTGTCCTGTAGGGTGCAGTTGTGCAGCGACAGCGTGGCTGAGGGGCCCCTCGCATACGCGACGGCCATGTGGCCGCCAAAATCCGCGATCGTCGTACCTGCAAGCCCGAAACACTGCCGCATGGCGTGTGAACGCATGCACCCGCGTTTCAGGAACTCAGGTGATTCAAACGAGCTGTCTGGCCAGACACACGGACTGACTAGCGTCTACCTGGCCGGGATGAGAGGACAGTGATGCATTCCGATCATGGCATCATGGCATCGGGTGGGGGTGGGTCTGCATTATGATGCGCGGCGACCCAGTGGCAGCAGTCATCAGATTGATGGTGTGTGTACCAAAGAGGTGTTGTGCACAGTGCACATGTTCTTGGCAGCCTGATCTAATGACCACAGTAATTCGAATCGTGTGCCACCAGATGCATGCCTAGTGTCCCCACTGATCACACTATGCTCACATTATGCGTGGAATAAGCACCCACACATTCATCACACCAGTCCCTCACAGAGTGTTGGCACTAGGGTTGCCTCTAACGGGGTTTGTGGTTTGTACACATGCATATGGGCGCCATATGCCCACAGCTGCCCACACATCCCGACAGCGGTATCAAGGTTATGCAGCAACTGCGCACAGTCGACAAGCGGAGATCACTGCTGCCGCCTCCTTGGTAGAGAAGAGGGGGGTGTGGTTGCGCACCGTGCACGTACGCCTGCCCCTCAGCGCCGATGGCGGTGCCATTACCCTCCCCGGCACCCTGGAGGACACAGTTGGTGACCCACATCGCGGCGCCACTCGTCGCGGGCGCCGCCGTGGGGGCAAACAGCATGGGGGCTGCATCGTCCCGGCGGGACCGCAGGTACAGGCCGTCAAGCCACAGCCGGCCCCCGGCGCTCAGCAGTTCCCCGCCGACAAGCAGGACACACTGGTGGGGTTCGCGTGGCAAGAAGGGCGGGTCCAGGCGCGCAAAGTCGCCGTCGTCGTCCGGCAGCGGTACCCCCTCACATCGGCCCTGCATGATCGCTGTGGCCTCAGCACGTTCAGGATCCTGTATAGGGTTACGGTGCAGCCCGGCTTGCTCAGGTGTGCTGCGGGTTGATCGGGGGTACACCGGGACAAGCGATACTGGTTTCAACGAGCGCGAGGCGGAGCGTAACGGGCGCTGTCTTTTGTGTGGCAAGCCGTTGCAACGCACGCACAGAGGCGGTGGTGGAGAAAGCAGCTACCGTGGAAGAGTCTGGTGGTGCCATGCGGTGGAGCGAGAGGCGATGCTGTTGCAGGCGTTCTGGTGAAAACTGTCGGCGACCTGCGACCGCCTCGCCCCTCGCACGAGGCCGGGGGCGGTCTCGCATGCGGCGCCGATGTTGCACAATGACCTCCACGTGACGATCACAGCGACACGAACAGGCTGCAGGCATGTGCTATCCCCGCAGAATGCGACTGTGAAATGACGCCACAAACAGCAGTACACGTCGGGACCGACTCGGGTGGTCGTGCAAGATTGCAAGCATGAATTGACACCTGCGATGGCTGCCCTCGCGGCAAGCCAACCTTGGCGTTCGCTGTGTACATGAGCCAGGTGAGGCAGCGAGAAACAGGAATTCAGCATGTGCCATCGCGCCTCACGCCACCCCATTCCCAGCATCGGCCACGCTTTGATGCGGCGCGAGGCAGCTGGTCTGTGCGCAGGCCCTCCAGTGACGGGGAAGAAGAAGCAGCGGCGTCAGGCGGAGGGTGTGATACAGGGTGTCCAGAGGGGTCAGCCGCGGCCACCTCAGGAACTGCGGCAGCGGAGGAGCGGCATGCCGCGGAGCAAGGCACACCTCGATGGACGTGACTTGAGGCGGAATGGTGCCCAGGAGCGTTGCCTGCGGGGTGCCGCTGAACGCGCGCGGCAGAACGTTCCAGAAGTTTAGGTGCCCCCGGACCTCGATGTGCGCAGCGCCACGGTGGATGCTCTCTGCAAGCTCCACCGCTGTCGTCACGACTGTGATGTTGGCGGGGGCGGTGGCTGCCGCTGTCACCGGTGGGACGTCCAGAAGCTTCCGTGGCCGCACCGACGTACGCGACTCGCCGTCGGCGGCTCGGGGGTCTGACATCGTGTGGCTTGGCCGCGTCACTGGTGTGCACTGTCACTGCAGGGGGCGGCCGGGGACACTGCATGGCAGCAGCAGTCGTTGCGAGATACCCCGGGAGCCATGCACGCCGGTGCAGGCAGCTTCAGGTGCAAGCACTCCAGACCGCCGGCGTCTAACGAGGCCCTGGAGCACGGCCGAAACTAGTCACGTTTAGAGTGTGACACGGAGTGTTTAGTTTAGTCTGTATCCGCAACATCTGCGTGCACTTTGTCACCTCGGTTTTTGAAGATACAAGCAATCCAGAACGTCCCCGTCACGAGGCCTGCGGCAAGGGCATCCCAAGTCACATGGGAGACATCTGTCGCTCTGGGAATGCGATGGAGGCATGCATGGGACGGGTGCATGTGTCGGAGGGTGCCATGCATGCGGGCTGGGTGTGAAGGCAGGTACGAGGATGGACGGCGGAGGAGACGGGAGTGGGGAAAGGATTTGGAATGGTGAAGAGGCATGAAATGACCCAGGGGTTCTCACAACAGCTGCAGGCTCTGGGATCCAACACCGGGCAGGTGGTGTGGTTATGCCGGTGCTGAAAACAGAATGGGAGAGAACGAGGGAGGCAAAAAGGGTCTCGTGGCCTTCTGGGACGAGGGCACAGGATTTGTCCATGTATTCAGGGGTGTGCAGGAATGGGCAAGTACCTCATGGCTGCTGTACGTAGCTATGCACATACTCTGTGCAGGTGCTTGCTGTCAGCAGGTGCATCCGCCTAATGCACATGCATATATACTGTCCTAGCCTGTGCACACCACCTACGTGTAGCTGAACCTGGCAAACATCATCTTGACAACAGTGAAAGTTCCCCGTAGCATGTGCATATTTTTGGAACCTACGTTGGGAAGACTGACGCATGACACAGGTCAGCGGACACCAGGGATCGCCGGCACTGTATCCAGACGTCCCTGCCTCACGCAAGGACACCACCATCCACATGTGCAGGACAACCAAGTTGGGCTTGCCTGACAACGCACGGGCAGTGGTGCTTAGGCAGGCGGAGATCTTACGTGTCTTGGCGACGGGGCAACAACGGAGCTGTCGCAATTGTATGAAAGGGTGACGTCTGAGTGCACATGGGCACTGCTCAGTGAAAAGGGTCAGCACACTGATGAGTATGTGTATTTTTGCCGAAATTGAACGACCGTGGACGCTCGATGGGCGAGCGGATGCCATGGGAATGGGCTGAACACATGGCGACAAAACATATTAAACAGTCGACCAGTCAATCTCACCTTTGTAAAAATGCATCATGAAAATTGGGCACAGTTGAGTGGTTTGGATGCCAGAAGCTCCTGCTCGCCAAAGTCCTTTAGCTGAGACGACGACCCGTCGACCTTCAAGCCTCGCGTCGCATGGCACTCTGCTTCATAGCACCTAACAGCTACGATGACGCCATACATGCAGTGTTGATATTAAATCGACAGTACGCCTGGCTTGAGTGTGCCACGGAGCAATGGTGTGCAGTCTGGGCTAGCAACCGATGTGGCCACGCCTGGACGAAACTTGTCGAGCGCATCTGCTGCAAGCGTTCGCTACCATTCTGCCTGGATGGCTGTAACGTATGGAAGCGTAAATCTTGCCAACAGAACGCTGATGAGGGGAGATCGACTGAGCTATCAACAACTCAGCGGCCGTGCTGGAATGACTCATGACAGTGGTCGCATGCGCAGGTACCGGGGCCCTGCCATCATGTATGCAGTGCACCGCTACACACATCTACGCACAAAATTTATGCATGAACAGTCGAGGGCAAGGTGGACTGCATGGCGGTGCAGTGAATCACATCAAGCAGGCTCTGTCACATGCCCTCTGCAACTGAGACTGTGCAGCTGAGGCTGAGCCTGTTGTAATGCCCACTGGGCTGCATAGCCACAACCAGCAGCTGTCAACAACTGCTCAGTAGTCATGGACGCCATGCTGTCATGCCCCTCCAGCATGCATTTCTGCCATGCGGACCAAGTATTGCTCCACCTCGAGGCTACTGCACATGGCAGTTGCCTATCACATGGGGTAATTGATCACGTCGCACCCATTCCAACCTCATCCACCACAGCCTGCGCCTGTCACCGCTAGCAGCAGCCACCTTTGTGACCACGCTAACACTCTCCGTCATCGCACCAGCGGTGCTGTACCATCTCTTTCCCCATTGCTTCTCATCTTCATTGTCACATCCCGCAGTGCTGAGCCTGCACACACATGTGCCGTGTCACACAAGCCGAGGTCGTTCAGAACCACACCCCAACAATACACACCACGCAATCCGGTAGTACAAGCACCTGGCTGCCAGCGCACACTCGAGTGGAGCCCCGCATCCGACACACTCCCTACCCGGTATCTAGTCCTCAGGACAGGTCGGCAGGTCGTACTCCAGCCAAACCGCGTCCTGATCAAGTGCTGCTGGTAGGACAGAAGAACCGATGCCGTTCGCAACTGCATCCTGCCCCCCTGGCCGTGTCGGCCCTTGCGTGTATCACGCAGCCGCTGCTCTGCAAGCGACTGTGAAAACCTGTCTGCCAACAAAGCAGACCCACACGCAAGGTGCAGCGGCGAGGGATGGGTGTTCAGGCACGTAGCAGCGCCGCTCGCCCTTGCGCACGGCGCGCCCCTGCAGCTGCTCGGCCTACACGCTGCAGCAGCGCCGCTGCAGCTGCTCGGCCTACGCGGTGCAGCAGCGCCGCTGCAGCTGCTCGGCCTACACGGTGCAGCAGCGCCGCTGCAGCTGCTCGGCCTACACGCTGCAGCAGCGCCGCTGCAGCTGCTCGGCCTACACGCTGCAGCAGCGCCGCTGCAGCTGCTCGGCCTACACGGTGCAGCAGCGCCGCTGCAGCTGCTCGGCCTACACGGTGCAGTACGCCGCGCGCAGCCGCGCAGCCATCGCGGCAGCCCCGCTGCCCTCGTAGATCAGCGCGAGGTTGTGCGCGCACTCGAACGACACATCCCCCGCGTCCGCGTCGCCGCGGCACGGCGAAGCCGCCCCCCCGGATGCGCCACTGAGTGCGAGCGACCGGTTGTACCACTCCGCGGCGAGGTTGAGCAGGTCCAGGTGGTGGAATGCGCGGCCGAGGTTGTAGGCGGCCTCCGGCGCGCTGCCGGCGCGAGCCGCGTAGCGGGTGAGGAAGGCAAAGGCCTTGAGGACCGCAGCGTGGCGGTCGCCCGGCGAGCGGGTCGTGGAGAAGTTGAGGTAGGCGGCGCCGATGAGGAGGCTCATGAGCGCATTCTCCGGAAGCATCTTGAACGCCTGCATGCGGCACCGCGCCCCTGTGAGCGGTGCACACAGGCTGCTGGTGTGGCCTGGGCTGTGCCCCGAGCACCGAGTGTGCCCCGAGCACCGCAACCAGGGCTCAGCGGCAGTGTCAACCTCAGCAATCGCCTGTTGGGGCTCAGACCTAACAGCGTTCCCAATACTTCCCTCTCGTTGGCGACGGGGGGTCGCTAAACGTAGCAATGTTCAGCGTACGACTGGAGCCGGCTGAATGCTTCAGACAAGCGGCCCCCGCGTTGACACAGCATTGTGTGATGGCTGCAACATGTGAGTTCCGGCTGACACAACCGATGTAGTATACCATTGCACAGCGAGGCACGGAGACAGGTACATCAAGAATCACCATCCATGTTTTGAACCCCATCCGTGATGAACGCCTCCCGGGTGCAGTGCTGCA
Source organism: Ulva armoricana (assembly GCA_032360965.1). Classification (NCBI taxonomy): domain Eukaryota; kingdom Viridiplantae; phylum Chlorophyta; class Ulvophyceae; order Ulvales; family Ulvaceae; genus Ulva; species Ulva armoricana. Next base: position 7,824 of record JAUMHO010061754.1, read on the forward strand.
TGGGCGGGGCATGCGGGCACGTCCGCTAGGGCCGGACGGGCCCGCCCACAGCTGCAACGGCATGCATGCGGAGGCTGCAGTGCACAGGCGCAAGCGGGGCCACACCTCAAAGTACATGCCGATCGCGGTCGGCAGCTGGCCGGACATGAGGGCGGTGTGGCCGCGGAGAAGCAGCAGCGGCAGGCTGTCAGGGAACGACTCGTGCAGGCGGTTGATGAGCTTGACAGGCAGGTGGTTCTTCTGGTTGCACCACCTGCAGCACCCACACGTACATGCGCACGGCCACTCCATGACGGCCACAACCGACACCACCCGGTGCCCTGTGCGGCGAGTGCACTGCCGCGATGCTGTATTCCAACACCCGTGACGAGGACAGCCACGAGCACAGCGCAGCCGACCGGGTGTGTGCCGTTACAACGAAGAGAGGCACGAGCACAGGCGCATACCGCAAGAGCGTACGGGTATCGAAACAGACCGACCCACCAGGTGTATGACTGCATGAGTATGAGGTGTCTGCAGTCATGCAGCCACCGGCCGCTTCCCTCTACCTCATACTCACGGAGCCTCTACCGTATCACACACAGTGGCCGCGCGGCTGTGGTGGCGTGGACCAGGCAACACCGGCCGAGCAGCACAACAAGCACAGAACAGGCAGCGTACCCATGGCCGACATTACCGGTCAACGCGATGTCGAGTTCGCATGCATACAGTGGAGGACCCACTCCACATACCTCGGACAAAGCACACCCATGTGACAAACCACATCACTGCTGTGCCTGTGCAGACAGTGGCGAGTGCTGGGAAGAGTTTGGCCCCGGCGTCCCTGGCAAGAGGCCGGACGGTCCGAGGCAAGCACGAGCACGCCTGCCATGCGGCTGATCACACCTGCTGAACAGGTTCCAAGCCTGAACACTGTAAGGCCAGGCCGCGAACAGCTGCTTCTGCTCCCCCGTTGACGGGGCGACGGCCGTGCCTTCATCCAGGCGGCACCTCATGGACAGCATCATGAGCCGCGTCCGGTTGCATCGGAGCTGCTGGCTACCCGCGCTCTTGCGGAGGCTCCTCAGGAGGTCTGCGGTGTGCTGGGAGACCCACTCGGTGTCACCCCGGTCCAAGCGGGCCTCGAGCACCTGCACATGGGCACACGGCGTCACGGAGCCAGCGCTGCATCGTGCAGGATGCTCACATGCGCACATGGGGGGAGCGGGTCTGTGTTGGACTGCTGATACGTGTAGGACCGTTGATACGTGTGGGACTGCTGATACGTGTGGGACTACTCGGATGTGTGGGACTGCTCGGATGTGCACAGCGGAACAGCTATCTCCACTCCATGCCCATCCAAGCATCCACGCTGTGCATGGAGCCTGTCCCACTGTGCTATCGCCCGACGTGCAGCATGATCGCATCGTCGCAGCCAGGATGCCAAAATGCTCGGAACACTGTGCATGAGAAGGTGTGGCAGGAAGTGAGGCCGCTAGCACACATGTGCAGTTGGTGCAGCCGAAATGCGCTGTACCGCCCGACTAGGTTCCACTGGGCTAGCCAACCTACCCGATACACACACACACACACACACACACACACACACACACACACACACACACATATCTGCTGCTGCTGAACAGACCAGCGTTTGTGCACCTCAAGCTGACTGCTGTAGTCAGGCACGCCCGCTTGCCGCAGCTGTGAGTTATGCACCCGGCATGCAGCAACAGTGAGGACCGCTCTCAGCCAGCTTCGGGAGGCCGTGCACGGCCCTCAGCGGAAGCATGCATACCTGGATCAGGATGGGAAACAGGCCAGGGTGCTCCGCTAGGTGCTTCAGCCGTCTACCGCCCGTCTTGTCCATGGCCCCTGCCTTGGCAAGTTCCCCTCTTCGCTCTTCCATCACCTGAAAGCACCAGACCGTCACCGAGGCACACCGGTGCTCAGAGCGTGCAGCCACACGTTTGGCCAACATGCGTCCAATCAAACCACACCGATTGACCAGGCGCATGGCAGTGGGATGCTGGCGGCACGGGCCATGCCGGGGTGTGCTGTGCAAGCACGCCGACAGCGATGCCTCATCCATGGCACCCTGGGACGTTCTTCTGGGCCCGGAACCCAAAACCACCCGAAAACACCAAAATTCGATATCAGGCGGCCCCGATATTCTAGGAACAAGCATCCGTCATTTTTTAACCAGACCCGAAACGCAAAACCGGGATTTCGGGTTCGGCCCATCCCAGATGGTCACTCTACATGCCTGGGCGTTGTAGACACCGAGCTCGAACATAAGCCATCGGCCAAAGAGCTGATGCAGGTTAGCCCCAAGAGCAGGTCCTGTCACCGGCGGCAGGCATGGTTCAGCCACCGGTCTTCGTCGAGTGTGCAGTCCTCATCAACAACCGCATACCACCAAAACCCATGAAAACGGGCCGAACAGCATCAATTCGAGCTCCAACGGAGAAGCTGGCCACGCACACATACCACGTTGCACTGGACGAGGTGGTCACCCAGCCTGACATGCATGGCCTGCAAGCATGCACACGGGCGAGACACACAAGAGGCCACAGGACGCCTGCACCCCCGCTGACCTGCGCAACAGCCATGGCACACACACACCTTCACAGCCTGCCGGTCCAGCTGCCTGATCTTGACCAGCCGCCGATCCTTCACCAGCGGCCTGTTGCTCGGAACGAGCCCCGGCTGCGACGCGAGGATCAGCGACGCGTCCTCCACGGCGCCCGGGGCCGGCGCGGCGGCTGCACTGGGGCCGGCGGCTGCCTCATGCGGGTCAACGGGCGCGGCTCCGTCGGGAGGCCCGGTGCTCCAGAAGAGCTCCGGGTTGGGAGGGACAAACTCGGCGGCGGCCTCGGCTTCCGCATCGCGCAGCGCGCTCGCTTTGGCGCGGGCCGCCAGGTGCGGATTCCGCTGGAGCTTTATGATACGCCTCTGAAGCTCGAGAGGCAGATCGTTCAGCGCCTTGGTCTACAGCAGTTTCATGTCCCTGGACTGAGTGGCCGATCATCTCCCCACACGGACATCCGGCACATGCAGCCGCTGATCTGTAACATGCCAGTGTGGCACCTGCTGCTGATACTTTGCCACACGATGCAGTACAGCCATGCATGCAATGAGTTTTGCAGTGGTGCGCATTGCCGGTGATGTGGCCGTGCAATGCTCTACCCTCAACAGTGGAGGACAATGAAGAACACTGCAAGCCTTATGCAACTCAGCTTGCGCATGGCCTGTCCATTCGCGCCTGAATTGTAGCACTGCGGGATAGCTGTGACAGGTGTGTATCTCATTGGTGCAGAGCAGGGCTGACAAGCCGGTACCTTGGCCTGCTGCTCTTCATGCTCCAGCTGCGCCTGCGAATCCATCAAGCGGGTGACACACTTTTCGACCTCGGGATCGTTCCCTGCTTGGTTCCAGTTCTCGATAACTTTGACCTGCACGACAGTCGGCGATTCGCACGAGGGCATGTCATGCGAGGCTGGATTTTGCTTGTCGGGGGCAAATGGCAGGTTCCGGGCTTCCAGAGTTTTATTGAATACAAGCCCAGCGGCGTCCGGAGCCGCTGCAGGTGCTTGACACTAATACGGGACTTCCATGTCGTTGGCCAGCTAGAAAGCCACCACACCTGAGTCTCAATGTCTCGTACTGCTGCAGCATCACTGGACAGGATCTCTTGAACTTGAGTATTGATTTTAGCCGCGAGAGCCTTGGATGCAGGACTCTGAGTGAGCAGGAGCACGTCCACGTAGCTCAGCATCACCTGCACAACGTACTGATGTTCAAACACACTTGCTCATACAAAGAGACATGGACCCGGAGGAGTACAAAACTTCGATGTGACGTACAGGCCACTGATTTGTAAACCGCGGCGGACTGTGTGATTACGTCAAGTGACAGGCAGTTAATGAGCAGGTCAAAGACCTCAACGTGCGGGACGGGGAGGTTCTTCCCCCGACATGAGACATGAGACTCGAGACAGAGATCATCTTCCCTCGACATGAGACATGAGACTCGAGACAGAGATCATCTTCCCTCGACATGAGACACGAGACTCGAGACAGAGATCATCTTCCCTCGACATGAGACATGAGACAGAGCTGGGCGGAAGGGATGGACGCACGGTGCAGTACTCTGGGTCCTCGGGGTCCAACAGTTCATGTGCGAGTTCATACGCAGACACAGCCAGGTCCAGGTCCCCTGTCGCATTGCTGCAGCTAGACATGAAGGGAAGCATTTCTATCAGGTTGGTTTGGAGTGCTTGGGGGTCTGGCTTGATCTCTGACCTTTGCGTGTTCCGGGGTGCTGTATTCCACATTGCTTCATGAATTAGATGCAACCGGCGCAATGGTGCATTCGGGAAGAGGCGTCACGTACCGATTGCTAGTGCTGCTGCGGAGGCATTGCGACTGAACCAAGACGACAAGTGTGACTGGATTGATGAAGGCTACCACAGGTCCTCTGCAGCGAAAACCCTCGAATACACAGAACAACCAGATGATACAGCACACCAGGCACCTACAGCACATGACCTAAGCGAAATGCAGGCCCGCAAACTGGTAAATTTCAGCCAGTTTCTCTCCACATGACAAGATACACCTGAAAAGAGAACAACGCAGCAAAAAACCGAAAGCGCACAATCTCCACCAAGAGCTTCTGGAATCATGATCTGATGCTCCTCAACAAACTTCTGCAGCATCATTGTTGCTGCCGAAACGTTCTCAGACTCGGCCATGGCCTTCGCAACCTGCATGTATTGGCCATACTCCACACCGCGCAGCTTTGACCTCCTGACATCAGACGCCCAGTCGAGCATCGTCACTCCACCTTTCTACTGCAGCGGACATGTGCAACAGAGATGGTGTCGATTCTCACGTGCTTCAAACTGATATCATGGCGCGTTGAAGGCAGCACAGCGGTGATTCAACTCACTACACGGCAGTGCCAAAACAGCCAGAACCAGTGCTCCAATCCCCAGCATCACCGCACACGCAGGATGTGGCTGCGACAGGGGCGCACGTCCAAAAACAGATCTGCCCGATCGTACGAGACATAGCCGGTGCCGTTCTCTTCAGGAAGAAGCTCCCACAAGGCGGCCGCTGCCCATGCCTCTGCCGCATCAACATTGCCACAGTGGATATTGCAGATGGATACTTTGGCTGCAAGATCCGGGGACTCCTGCAATCACGCCACGAGTGAAGTCGCTCGACGGCGACCATGGCACATCCCCAGAAAGTGGTCGAGCAGGACGCAGCATCAGCAAAGACAGCAGCGGCTCGTGGCCAGCTGGAGGAGTACTGGTTAGGGGCTCGGCGCGGCAGCAGTGTTCACTTTCGCAGACGTCCCGATGCCAAAAATGCGCGCTTTTGGGAACAAATTTCAGGTATTACTTGCAACAAATTCTTGCTAAAAGTAACAGTGTGCGGCAGGTACGAAAAAATCACGGTTTCAGGTGTCCTAAACACACAGAACCTTCAACAGCTGAATGTGATACATGCTTCGAGCCTAGGCCCTCTCAGCTGGAGTTGAAAATTTCAGAGCAGGATGATGCCATTGCTTGATGCTGTCATTGTCGGAATGCACTTGAATCGTGTAGGCCGGCAGGAACAACTGAGCGACTGCGATGCATACATGCGTCCAGTTCAGGCAGAGGCTGCAGATTGCCAGACCACAGGATGGCCGAAATCCACCACTGCAGGTTTGTCACAGCAAGCATGTCACAAGCATGCACAGAAGGTGGCAATTCACACCCGGCACGCGTCCAGGCCATGGAGGTTCTGCAGGGTGTTGAGGGCAGTCAAGAAGTTGCGGCGGTGCATGTGCAGCTCAGCCAACATATTGACGTGCTCAGCTCCAAAACTGTCGGGGTGCTCCCGTGAGAACTCTTCCAGAAAGGCGACTGCCCTGCACAGACGAGGGCGTCAAATCAGGATTAAAGAGCCTCGAACGCCGTTTGCTGTACAACACCGTAATCATGAGCTTCTGGCCGATGAATCTTCAAGCACCGCATCTTCAAGCACAGCATTAGATAATATACAGCTACTGCCGCCGTGGAGGAACACTTGATCAGTCTTTGCTGCTTTTCGTTCACGCCAACACTTGCTGTGTGCAGCATCATATGAACTGCACTGAATAACACATGCTATACCTGCCAAGGAGCACGAGAGAGGATTCACAGGGAGCATGAGAGAGTACTCATCACAGATTGAAGGGCACTGCTCAAGTGCATTGAATCTGGGTGCCAGACGCAATCAAAGCAACTTTCAAAGCAACTATCCTTCAAGCTGCGGATGCTGAAGAAACATGGGCTGATCCGTGCTTACAGCATCGGCCTCAACCAGACGTGCAATCCTTGTACGACACAGGCAGGCGACAAGTCCGCAGCACACTTTGAGCTCTCTCCAGATTTGTAGTACAGCTCTGGGAGTCTGAGAGACGGAAATGCATCTCCTGGGAAAGTCCTCAGCATTGACTTTGCTGCCTGGATGGCCTGGGCGCAGATGCGCCGAGCCTGCCGGGAGTTCGATTGAGCACCAATATGTTCCATGAACAGTGTCAGGCGTGCACGATGGGGTTCATACTCACGCCTCTTCATATTAATGTACTTTGACCAAGCCCAGATTGCCTGCTTGAGATACCCATGCCCTGCACACAGGAACATAAAACAGGCAGTCACAAGGGCAGACACACTTATGAAGAGGATCCTTCAAGGGCTGCATCGGGAAAAAACCTGGCATGACCTGATTTCAGGTGTGATGTGCAGCACACTTCTACTGACTGTGTACAGTGTAAGTGCCTACCAGGAATGCACACATCTCATGTGACATACGTGCCAAGGCACCAAGGTAGACCTGAGAATATTGTGCATTTGAACCAAGAATAGGTCAGAATCGTACTAGTGGACATGTCAGCACAAAGCTTCGCAATATTGTCATCTGAAGGCTTCATGTGCAGAGCAATTGCATAGCTGTGTAGCGCTCTATCTGGATACTCCATGTTCTCAAACGTTGCGGCCAACGACATCCAAGGCTCTGTGAAATTTGGATATCTTTTAATACATTCCATCAGATGAGGAAGGGCTTCTGCGAAGTTCCCCATCATGAACTCCGTATTTGCCTGTTGCATAAGATCGTCCCCTTGAGGTGGTAATATTCCGCGGCTCACACGTGTTGGCCTACGTCTCCTCGCTCGTCGCCTGTATTAGCACTTTCTACTACTGTGGTGTGATTTCTTGTAAGGCCCAGCGCCGCTACATAAACATGGCAGCACATACCCATGCCCCAGCTTGCGCTTTGCACCCCTTCGATCGTCAACTTGTTTATTCACATGTACAGCTGCCTCTTGTTCTTCTTCCATTGCATTTTCAAGGTTGGGATGGTAAGAGGGGTCTGTTTCTCGAGCAACATGACGTGCGCTCCTGCGTTGCTCCCGGAAAAACTCGTACGGCTGTGATCCCTGCATATATACTTACATGGATTTCCAACTGTGCCACATCTGCGTGCCGTTGCATAGTTTGGACCTTCAGTCTCACCTCTGCGCCTGCTTCAAAAGAGGTGATCACGTCCTCGGGACTGAAATCGGAGTCAAAGAGCAGATCCCCGTCCGTGAAATAGTCAGAATTCATTTCTACCCCACTGCCATAATCAGTGTGGGCATCCGTGTCCAAGGCTGTATCTTCGTCCTCGCTCATGCTGACAACCTGTCGAGAGGAATGGGACCAAAGCACAGATAACCGCACGCAAAGTGCATGCCTAGAATCGTGTTTGCCGATTATTAACATGCCAGTGCCAATGAGGGACAGCTGACGTTTCTCAGTCCAGTGTTGCATGGCGATCACCGACGCACCTGCACCACTGCCTTGCGCCAGCCAAACCTCGTGACTTTCAAGTAGACTGTAATCTATGGAGAAGCATCTTACACAGACACAAAGCTGGATCGCCGACCACGTGGATGTGCATGTAATGCCGTGAATCAACGTCGCGATATGTGTACGGATGGCGTACCAGCTGCACTCTTTCTTTTTGCTTCACAGTGGCTGTGCACCGTCAACAAATACGTTTTATAAAAAATAGGAAAACTATGGCGTCGTCCTCACTGGGTCCACGTGTGGAAAACGTGGCTATCAGAGCCATCGTTGACGACGTTTTAGCGGAGGATGAAAGCCACAAAGCTAAACGGAAACGCGAGAACGACCCAGATGCCAAACCAAAGAAGTCTGTTAGGTTTAAGGATGTGGATGATGTGCATGAGTTCGTGGTGGACGATGATGAGAAGGTGGTGCGTCTCAATCATGGCACAGGCTGTGGTACGGGATGTTTGCTTCAGATGAGTCTACAAGACATTACGCGCACATGCAACGCGATTTCTATTTTGAACAGGGATGCTTGATGATTTTTGTGCAGGAAGAAGGTCCCATCAAGGAGCATTTGCTTGGCCAGTTGTGGCAGAAGCGACAGCAGACACGGGATGCAAAAACTGTGGACACGAATGACATAACATTCAACACTGGCAATGAAAATGAGCCCGAAGAAAAGACAGAATACGTCCATCTTGATGGTGAAGAAGTCTCCGCATTCAACATGAAAGATGAGGAGGCAGAAGGCTTCAATGCTGAGACTGGCGAAATTGTGGCAAGGAAGACCGAAGACGACGAAGTTGCTGAAGATCCATGGCTGCAAAGTCTACAGCAGGAAGAAGTGCGTCTCTGTATTTATTCACCTGTAAAATGCTTTGTTCTTAGGGACCCGCATCACCCATGTGAACATGCCTGGCCCATATTCAGAAGGAAGAAATGGAAGGGGATGATGGTGTCATGCGGGCAAAAGTCCGTCGATCGCAAGTGACTGTTGATACACAGACCAAGCAACGCCTGGAGAAGCAGCAGGCAGCTCTAGACAACATGAAGCCTTTGTCTGATGAGGAACTGGCTGCAGCTAGGTCCACCCTTGTCGATCACATGCAACCACGTGAGACCGTGATGCAAGCGATGGCTCGGCTGTCAGCAAAACCTTCCAAAAGTGTTCCACAGGTGTGCTCCCAGCACTGCATCGTACTTGGAAATTCCTGTCATGCTTGTCAATTTGCATGCCGGCACTGGCAGCACGGCTCTGGCAGGCCTCAGTTTGCTTAATGGCTGGCATTGCCATGTTGAGGCCACATCTGGTAACCCACGGGCACCTCCATTCTTTATTGGGTCACATGTACCTTCACCAGCATGATGATAAGAGCTGCACCTGCAGAAGGCAGTGGACAGAGTGGGTAAAAAACGCATGACACCGGAAGAACAGGCTCGACTTGACCTCATCGAGCGGTTCACAGATGCTACTAGCTCTCTTCTCAGCACTGAAGTAGATATTTTTGATCAGCACAAGGAGGAGCTTGAGCACGCTCTGCGAGTGTCCAACATGCTGCGTCATCCCACAGCACAGTTGTCAGGTGTGGACAATAATGCCCTCTGTGGTTCTTTCTTGTGACTGATCATTACCCAGATGGCAGCTTGTACCTTGCCTGTTGCACCTCTTCAATACGGATGCTGAGCGCCATGCACATCATGTTTACCCGAATGCATGGGCCTGTGAATATGTTCGTGAATGATTGATATGGCTTGGCTCTGCTCCATCAACGATATTGGCCTGAGGCAATCATGAAGGAGGCTAATTAGATAACCATGCTCGTGCTTGCGCTGCCCATTTTGCGTGATAAGAAGGCACTTTGTATCCACATTTCCCATCACGAACTGCTGGCCATCGCCTGGTTCCCTGTCGCACTGACCATGCACTACGCAACGCCTTCATACGCTTCTCAGGTATACAGGCTGATTTGGTTTGCAGGTGCACCGGAGGCAGGTGCGGGAGACAGTGACGAGGACATGTTTGCGGACAGTGACGGTGAGGCACCCCCAGCAGCACCAGGTACCACTGCAGAGACATCTACATCGCATGGTACAGGAGCACCTGGCTCTGCACGGTCTACTGATGAACGTCCTCATCCCACACCTGAGCCTGCTGCAGCTGAAACTGCTGCTAGCCTGCTAGCTGGGACGCCGGCGGCGGGGCCAGCTATGGACCAGGCGGGGCTTGCTGAGGCACAAGATGCCGAACAGAGCTACTCAAGCTGGCCGGTTTCGGAACTCGTGCGTGTGCTGAAAGAAGCACAGGTAGATACGACAGGTGGGGTGCTAGCAGAGCCACAAGCTTCAGAGTCCAGCACATGCTTTGGCAATACAGTGAGCTTCAGTTGTTGACAATCACGTCTTCAGAACTCCAACATGCTGACTGATGGTACAGCATGGTGCCAGAGCTTCCCATGCAGACTGAACAGTGGACTTGGATTCCTGCATGTTTGGGGCATGTTGGGATGCGGTCACAGGTTGAAAGCTTTGCAGGTGCAACCGAAAAGGCTGATCTAGTGTCAAAGATGAAGAGTCTGGACAGGCAAAGAGCAGCCAAGATCACCCCGGTCGGATTTGTGCTCGATCCAGGGTCGGGCTACTATTACAATACGGAGACAGGCTGGTACTACCATGCTGACTCGCAGTGTTACTATCGAGGTGGAAAATGGTTCCACCTCGATGCGGCATCGGGCGCTTTTCTGGAAATGGCTGCGTGATTGTTTCCATGGCCATTCCATATTGTGTAGACGTGTGCCGAATAGGAAAGTGTGAGGGCTAGGTAGTTAATATGGATCTTTACAGTGCACTTACGTTGCGGGATGCAGACAATATTTTGTGCCTGCGGAGTCGCCTTCTATGGCAGAAATATAAGTTTTGTGCATTTCACACTCCGATGCACGGCGAAAAGCGAAACTGGGATACCAGTGCTCGTTGTGCAGTGACAGTCATCAGCGCTTTATGGCCATGACTTGCGGTTCATATCTACTGCAGAAGTGGATGCGGGCCAGACAACGCAGCCGGGCATTCAGGGCAAGGTTGAGCCATGTTTGCAGTGTACATGGCAGCTTGGGGTGTGATTGTAGATTTGTCAACAATCCCCCATGCAATGCACACTTCGCGGCTACTGCTTCGATGTCCGCAATTTGGGTAGCAATCATCTTCAATCTGAACTCGAATTTCATCTCAGGTTGGGCTCAGGTCATTTACCCCGGCGACATCGCAGTGGCTACAGGGAAAATACTGAAACTCCACTTGTTCATACGTTGCTAAATGGTGTCAATGTCACAGTACAAAATACAGGACGTGCATCACAACACCAATGTGACTGTTTTCAAAGCGACGCGGACACATAGCTGCAACAGGTCGACAGGAGGTGGACGCCTAGGTCCGTCGCCGGTGTGCCAGCTAGAGCACCATCATAACGGTTGGAGCATTGACCAGGTCTTGGATAGAGTAGATACGCTGTCATTATGGCGACCCGAGCCGTTCTCACAGCGTTCGAACGCTACCAGAAGGAGCGAACAATGTTTGTGAGCACTGTTGCAGAGATGGCGAAGGGACCGCAGGCATGCACCTTCGCTCTGACGTCTGATTCACATAGATAGATCGAGTGATGGATCTAGGTTCTCTGAAAGCTGTGGAGCTGTCTGGCGTGGCGACGCAAATGGCTGCATTTGGCTTTGCAAGACCGGTTGCGTTTACATGTCACGCGACATCTCTCCCTGATACTACGTCATATCTCTATGTATGCAGAATGTTGACGCGCTTCAACAAGCCGGTGCAATGCAGCTGCTTCGACCGCTGCTTCTAGACGTCGTTCCCAGGCACGCTGCTTGTTTCCTTCCAATAAAATCGTCACTTGAATTTTCAATGCTCTTCACCCCAAACGGTGTTCGGTTGCAGTATTCAACAATCTGCCGCACTCGCTCTGGGACGGCTGGCCAATCATAGCGACGAGCTGGCTGAGTCTATCGTCACCAATGAAGTGCTTCCTCAGTTGGTAAGATGTTGCCCTATGTAACACTGCATTGCAAATACATCATCGTGGTCACTGCTACAGCTCCTCACCACTGTTGGCAATGCCTGGGCACCCCACTAGGAGGATCCATGTAGACGTCAGCCACGTTTCCCTGCATGTAAACTATTCATTCATTCAGGTACACTCCTTGGCAACACAGAATCGCTACTACAAGAAGAGCGCTTCATTCTGTCTGAGAGCTGTTGCCAGGCACTCCCCAGAGCTTGCTCAAGCTGTGGTCGCATGTGGTTCGTTGGAACCATTGGTCGTTTGCCTGGAAGAGTTCGATCCTGGTGTCAAAGAGGGGGCGGCGTGGGCGCTGGGCTACATTTCAGCACATAATTCAGAACTTGCTCAACAAGTAATTGATGCTTCAGCTGTACCACTGCTTGTCCTTTGTGTCCAGGTGGGACACTCTCAATGCCCGCCTCAATTTTGTGTCGATTGTGCACTAAGCTACTCTATTCATGTATGTTCAGCATTCTAGCTTGCATTGGCAGGCCACATCTGGTTCCTAGACAGAACAAGTCCCCCACGTCTACAACTACTCTGCTGCTAACAATCACTGGATCCCTTCTTGTGTCTGCATGTGCAAATGCCAATCACAGCCATAGTGTCTATCATCGCCAGAATACATATTTTGCACACGCCATGTGTATCGCTGTCTGATATACCAGTATCAGCACAACTGTGCAAGCCTTTCGGTGCGAGAACACTCCTGCAGGAGTTATGGGCTTTCTGTCTTGCATGTCTCTGCCGAATCTACATACTTTTGCTTGAGTGGTGCGAGCGATTTGATGTGCCGGTCACTGTACCTGATGCAGTGTGACCATCGTGCAGGAGCCAGAGCTTTCGTTAAAGCGCATTGCAGCTAGTGCCCTGAGTGACATTGCAAAGCACTCACCAGAGCAAGCTCAGGCCGTCGTTGATGCTGGAGCAGTAGCATTCCTTGCTCCTCTTGTTATCAACCAGGATGCTAAGGTCAAGCGACAGGTATGTACACCTGTTTTCTCGCCTGAGCGCGACAGCCACGATCTGCTCAGATACTTGGTGACCTCAGCAGAAGTGTTCCTGTTTGGTCTGGCTAAATATTTGCCTCACAGAGGTGCGACGGCGTAGGTGTGCACAGCGCTGGCACAGGTTGCCAAGCACTCGGTTGATCTTGCTGAGGCCGTCGTTGAGGCAGAAGTGTTCCCCAAGGTGCTCACGTGTCTACAATTCCCTGATGAGACAGTTCGGAAGGCCGCAGCAACTCTGGTACGAGAGGTGGCAAAGCATTCTGTGGACCTGGCACAACTGATTGTCGGTAGTGGCGGGGTTGGCGCTCTGGTTGACTATGTTCAGGTATTCCTCAGCTCCACTGCAGATTACACTTCTGTTGTACCTTTTCTCACATGTGGTTTGTCACATCCATCGTATTCTTGTGACAAAGTGCACTTCCCCAAAAGCTCACGATGTGCCATATCTCATGTTGATGACCAAATGATGATGTCAACCTAGCTGTCCCCTGATACGTTATGGACTTTCCCCCTGCTGGACTTCTTCGGTGTACCATCTGAGAAATTCCCTGCTGCTGGGCCTGTGAGATGTTGGTCACACATGCTATCTACCATGGCCGGGCAGTACATGTGGCAGCATGCCCTCACAGTCACGTGGAGGAGCGTCTCCGAGCTTTGGCTCAACCCGAGTCCTACGCCTCAGCCGTAGTTGGTAGTCGTCAGTGTGCACCAGCATGCAGGAGTCAATGGGAGCAGCGCGCCTGCCTGGCGTCATGGCATTGGGCTACATTGGCGCCTTCAGCGAGACGCTCGCGCTTGCTGTTGTATCTGAGCGTGCTCTGTTGCCACTCGTCGCCACTCTCAAAGATGAGCCTGAAGAGCACATGCGGGCCGCTGCAGCATGGTCAATTGGGCAGGTACGGGCACACATGACCACCTGTCCGAGGGCATGCACGGCGGCTGAAAAAGTCAACAGAGACGTCTCCGAGTATCGTGATAGATCGCGCTTGCTGATGCAGATTGGGAGACACACACCAGACCACGCAAAGTGTGTGGCAGATGCGGGCGCGCTGCTGCCCCTGGCAGAATCCGAAGCCGACGTGCGTGGCGGAGACGACCTTCGTGGCAAGGCCCGCCGAGCTCTCAAAGGGATCGTTGGAAAGCTTACGCATCTCCCAGCGCTTGATACCATGGTCCACCGCAACTTGCCCGAGGGTGTCATGAAGGTCGTGCTGGAGCAGCTTGGCAAGGTGTGGGTTGGTCTTGATTTTGGTAAACAAGTGGTGCTTCTGTTCTGGTCACACACACACTGGCAACTTGGGTTGCAATCTTGCATTCTGAGTGTACCATGATGTTTTTGTCCCCCCTCCCCCCCCCCCCCCCTCTCCCCAAACTACTTGCATTTGTATTTTGTGGTGGGGTGTGGTAGATTTATGTACTGTTTCAATTGGCTGTCTGGCATGAGGAGTAAAATATGGTGCAAAAATGGACACATATTTGATCAACCTGCCTTTGAGCCTGCACAGCTCCTGTGACAGGTCTATGGGTGAGTGGGAATGATCTCAGAATGGTTCACATGATCCGCCGTGATTGGTTCACATCCTTCCTGCACCAGCTGGATACATGTAAGGTCCGCTGTAGGTTTTGGCTAACGATCCGCCGGGCAGAGCAGCATTTGTGCACTCGGGTGGTCTCCAGAAGCTGCAGGAGATGGCCGAGCAACCTGGTAGCCGGTTGAAGGAGGCTGTGGCAGTGATCAACAGCAGCTATCCTGAGGAAATTGTGAAATACTACAGCCCCACATACAGTGCGCAACTTCTGGAGAAACTGGATGCCATGGCTGCGGAAGGAATCACTGCGTGAGCAGTTTGCCTGGATGACGGTCCGCCTGGGCAGTGTGGTTGACTATCGATCTCAGACTTGGTGTTTGGATTTCTTGGTGCGTTGGATTGCTTTTGAATCGATGTAACATGTGGATGTGAACGGAGATCAGCACAAAAGGCGTTGACCAGCCACACAGTGAGGCTTCTGCTAGGACATGGGGTGCCAGAAACATGGTGGACAGATACTGCTCTGATCGTGTGCGATAGGCCTTGGTGACACAACAGATGACACGTACCTTCGAACATGTGCAAGTGAAGACTGGCTGCAACGGACTTCTTGTTCTGGATGAGTGTTTGATGCGCTGCTGACACTACTGGTGGAATGCACTGACGACTTGGAACACAACTTCTTAGGATTTAAATTTCAGCGTTGCTGTTGGAATGTGGTGCACACAGTAGCGATCAAGCACATCCTTCAGTTGCATGGCCATTGCTTGCCTTGCCACGCGACGTCATAGTTGTAACAGCCATCACTTCAAGGCCATCTATACTGACCATGACCGATAGCATGGCCGGTTGCCCCAGCACTAGCGCATGCATCGAATGCAGTACAGGGCCTGGCGCCAATGCACAGAGCTGTGTGTTCCCACTCAAAGAGCCAAGATACATTCGTTCTGCCTGTATTTGTGCCAAACTAACCTCACATGCCAGGGCCTGTGACAACTTTTGACGTGCTTCGCATGGTGTCGCCACTTACTCCACAGAGCCCATCTGCTGACCGGTTGCTCCCCTAGGTGTGACAATACACCCACCAGGACTGATGGAGCTCGAGCCCCTTGATTGCCTGGGGTCAGTTGAGAGCATTCATAGGACCCGAGAAACCACAGTTACTTTGCTGAACTTTCTCCGCCGCCAATCACTGACACCCCCGGAGACTTGTGTGTACCCACTTCTTCGACACACTCCCTCGCCTCAGCAGCCCAATGAGCTCACCCCCTGTCGCAATACGTAACAAAGCGACCTGATCCTGTGACAGTCGGCGACTCGGAGGCCACAGCCGCAGCTTGTCGCAGGCTTGGCCAGCCGTGCAACGCGGCATGATGATGTTGCCTGAGCCCCATGTGGACAGCCAGCTCTGTTTCGAAGGTAGTCCATTGTAGGTATTTCAGCGTCCAAGGGCCCCAGGCAGCCGTCCATGTGCGTCACATGTTCACTTTTGAGCTGTGCAAGTGCTGGCATGGCCATCCCGGCTGCACTGCTGTCCCCGCACTATATCTAGCAAGGCCAGATTGGCTTACATGGGTGAGTGCCTGTGTCACCGCTTTGGCCTTTGCAGCGCAAAAGGATGCTTGATGGCGGTGGCTGGGAATGCTGCGCCTGGCGCTGCCTTGGACCACATGCCGACAACCTCCAGCATCCACACCCATGCATGGTGACCCGGGTTTACCACTTGGCGATGCCAGGCTGTTGCGTTGATCTCCATGTAACACCCATGCATGGTGATAATGCCATGGTGATAATTGTTTTATTTGTGACCGATCACCTTTTTGCATGGCGATAATCCTGACCTGGGTATTCGGAGCGTGCCGTGGATGGCTCCAGCTTGATCATCATGCTTGCCATCAACCATGGGCTGATATGACCTGCCCATACACACAAGTGGTGCCTACTGAGACTTGATGTACATGTCACCTATGCGCGCTGCCCCGGTCTCACGTGTACCTCCTCCTGAGTCTGCCCCTTTGGCACTGCTAGGCCATGTAAACAATACTGTAGCGCTGTTTCCCCATTTCTCCCACACCCCCCCCCCC
>JAUMHO010061765.1:0-24357 GCA_032360965.1 Ulva armoricana
TTTTCGTGTGCTTTGGTTGGCTTGTGATTTACCCCTTGGCGCTGCCGGGATTTTGTGCTGATCTCCGTGTAACACTTACTCGCTATATCCTACAAGGACCTTGAAATCTCTGGATAACTGGTACCGCAAGCCTGAACTCTGTGTTAATTGACATGCACCACGTGGACAGTTTGATGTGGCATACCTGCAACACATCTTGGACACAGAAAACTTCGCTAAAAAGCAGCTGTGCTCCTTCACCCCATGAAGTGACGGTTACCATCTATAAATCTGCCCCTATCTGTTCCCACCCCAAGATCCGTGTGTGCGACTGCTTTCAGTTGTCTACGCGGAATCCGGTGCACGCATGTCAATCAAAGTTGTGAGACTGATGTCTCACATGTGTTTGATCCCTATTCTGCTCGTTTGCGCTTCTAGGCTCCTCTGCCTTCCTCCGTGTAACCCACAAACCGTGAAATGGTTCATCACTTGTCATTGTTGAACACAGTCCAGTGAGGGGACTAAAGAACACACATGTTATACTATATAGCCAGTCAACTGCTTCACATCACTCAACACAGAGGTGCAGACAGTCTAAGTTGACAACAGTCTAAGTTGACACTAGGGGACTGCCCGGTGAGCCCGAAACCACGGCAAAGATTGGTAACGGAAACAACTGCAGTCGAGACATGCTCACACCATTTCCCGTTATGTGGGGCGCTGCTGAACACACCGATCACCTGGGTGTCTCTGAGGCCACGGTACACAGTCCAGGCGCTGCCGGGATTTTGTGTTGATCTCCGTGTAACACAGTCCAGGAAATTGAAACGTACGTATGCGTAATGCGGAGTCGGGGGCGCGCCAGACACGTGGAGTCCTGAGTCGGAGTCGCTGTCAAGTGGCTTGCGTATTCGTTGGCTTTGCTGGACAGTTCTGCGTTGTGAACACACGAACTTGACAAAGTATGCGTCAGATTGAACGAAAGGCTGTCTTGGTCGTTGCGGCAATCCTGCAATAGATCCCTCAGCACAGCCACTCAAAAGTGAATCGCGAAGCTCAGTCCTGCACAGCCTGTGGAAAACCGCTTCGGCTCATACCTGCGAGTTGGAACCAAGTAAATTTGCTAACAAGCCCACATTGTCGGGGATCCATGGGTAAAAACGACTTCTTGACTCCCAAGGCGGTATGGCACCTTGATTGGTTGGAAATGTACTTACTGCGCTGAAATTGACGAATTTCCTCAACACAGTCCATCGCATGCAGATAGCCAATCGCATCAAAGCGAAAGGTTTGGGCAAGCTTAAATGGTACTGTCAAATGTGTCAGAAGCAATGCCGTGATGAGAATGGTTTCAAGTGTCATATAACATCTGACAGCCACCGCCGGCAGATGGAGCTTTTCGGGCTCAATCCGGACCGAGTCATTGACGGATACTCTGAGGAGTTTCATGATCATTTCATGGAACATATTCGAAGAGCGTGGGCTTCTCCACAACCCTTTGCTACCAGCCTCTGATTTGTTGGAAGGCTTTCAAAAGATCCCATCTTCCAATGCTGTCGTGGCATGTGCAGGCATCCACATGTTCGTATCGAGGCGCACAGAGTCTACAATGAATATATTCAAGACAAGAATCACATCCACATGAATGCAACAAAGTGGCTGACTCTGACCGAGTACGTAAAGTACTTGGGCCGTGAGGGGTTCTGCAAGGTTGAAGAAACGCCCAAAGGTTGGTTCATGCAAGTTATTCATCGAGACACTGAACAAGTGCGACAACCTGACCCGTGATGAGGATGACTGTTGCACTAATATGGGGTGTGCTCATGCCCGCAAACCAGGTTTAAAGCCTGCACAACAGGAGTCGCTCTGGTCCATCTCTCGGTTCCACACTGTGAAGCCATGCCATGATTAGAATGATGACATGAATTCATCACTACGCCAAATTAGTTGAACACAGTGTGTGAGGCATGCACATGTCATACCACTCTCCAATCGCCCAGAATGCACATTACTTGGACACATTGAATTATGTGAGCTTCACATTTAAAAAATATGTTGGTTTCAGCGTGTGGTGGTCATACTGTATTTAGGCACTTCTGTGTTGTGTGCCTGGAGAAGGAAATTTGTTTGGCCACGAACGTACACTTACTCAGCGCTTGCAGACTTAGGATACGAAACTATTGACAGTATCGCCGTGTAGTCCTCATATGCTCGTCTCAACCAGTCCAGGGAGCTGTCCACCGGTGTGACTGTGCAGGGTGCTTTGATTTTATTTCGCCGTGCCAAGAGTTGCAATGTATCTGGAGTGTGGTCATCGATTGCCGGATATGGAATCATGTACGTGCCTGTGTGATTCATCACACCAGATACTCCTGATGTATTTTGAATCTGGTGCCTGTAGGATTTGTCAGAGTGTATTGCTTGGGCGAATCTGGATCAGGTGTGGGTTTGAAACCTGAAACAAAAAGCCTGGGTCTTCCACCAAGCCATGCATTCGTCAGTCACCATGCCACGCGTTCAGCAATATGTTGCCAAGCATCAAGGTCAAAGGCCTGTTGCGGTGACGACCGAAGCTTCAGCAGCACTGATCCCCCGGTCTCATTTAGACCATGCGCATGTTGTGGCTTGTGGCACCGAGGAAGCGCATGATGTGGCCTGATTAAGACAGACCCAGCTCTGCTCTGTATTTCAGGTCTCCCATCCAAATGTGCACTCAATCGCGCTTGATGTGGCTTGGTGTGCATGTGATGTGTAAGGTCATGCCTAGGACAGACCCGTGAGACATCGCTGCAGTACGCTATAAAGGCAGAGTGAAGGTATCAACGCCAGACACAGGATAGGAAACACGAGATGGCAAAAACGAAGTCAAGGGTTTTATGTACACAAGGCCGAGGTTGCGGCCATACAAGCACCCATAACACTGTGTTGCAGATGTTACTCCTGTGCTGCAAACCCTTACATATATATCCCAAGGTGATATTTTTTCCATGTCACACGTGGCACAAATTGCACGGAGTTGTTTTGAGCCAGGAGGGTACCCGGGTGGAACGAATGCGGAGGAGTGAATGAGTTGGTGGTCTGATTTGAGACCAGTACGCTGTTGCATATGCACCTGTACCTGCGTCTCCAGGTATATATGATATAAGTATATATGTATATGTCGCTTCTTGAAACCAGTTCAGGTTTCTGTTGATCGAAAAGGTGTTGGCTTTCCACAGCAGAAATGTTGCAGGAGACAAGAGACGCTGATCGCTCAAAGCGTAAACGCGTTGAACTGGAGGAGTCATTGCGCGTGCAAAAAGAGCTTACTGCGCAGATGCGGAGGGCAGCTGCAAACGCCAGTGAACAGGCAGCTAATGAGGCAAGAGACCGACCCCGTCTCGATGTTGACCAACGTGGTGAAGGGCAGGGGCTGGAGCTCAATATTGGGCAAGCAGGTGGAGGTGAACGCAGGATACAAGATGCACCCAGCCTCCCAGCACTTCCAGAGCGCGGCAAAGCATTCAAGATGCTGGAAGAGCAGGCTTCGTCTGGTGCCTCCACTGTGACAGCCACACTGACGGCACGGAGAAAGTCTAAAGTAAGAACTCTGAGGAAGGATTACAGTCCCTTTTGAAATGACTGCAAGGTGTACAGGTCATCTGTTAGCGCAGGCCACTTTGACTAGCAGAAAGGCGCAACATCCGTGTCTTGTGCGAACTTGTTGGTTGTGTCACAGTGTGCTGGTAATTATCACACGATGCTGAAGATACATCTGGTTGTGTTGCAGATGGAGCAGATCATGGATCAAGAGAAAGCAAGAAAACTTCGTGAGGCTTCCGCACATGCGGCTGCTGAATATGGCACGGTGTCTGGCGCATGGGTATCGAAAGGGTTGGTTGTGAAGGTGATATCCAATCAGATGCAGGACTACTATAAGAAGAAGGGTGTCATTGTCAGCCTGCCAGATCGATATGTAGCAGAGGTCGAAATGCTGGATTCTGGCGATGTTCTCCGCATAGATCAAGCAGAGCTGGAAACGGTATGTATTGCTTCCTGGTTTCACCAATACGGTAGCATCGCTGCATTTTAGGGCCGTAAGCTGTTCTGAAGAGCAGTAGGGCTGCCTTATCAGCGTCGGACACGACAGGGTGGCCCTGAAACAAGCATCTTTCACATCATCACCTGACCTGAAGGCCCCTTGTTCAGGTAATACCTAAGGCAGGTGGGAAAGTTCTCATTATAGCAGGCCAGTATTATGGCAGGGCAGCTCATGTTGTGAAGGTGCACAAGGATAAGTTTCAAGCAGAGATTGAGCTTGAATCCGGTGTGGTGATTTTTAAGGAGTATGAGCATGTTTGCAAGATTTCTGACTGATGCAAGTGTGTACCACATGTGTTTTCGACTGTTTGCATGCTTAATACGTGAAACTTGCAGAGAATCCAATTCTGTGCTAATGTGAATTTAACTGTCTGAATATTGCGTGTTTGTAGCCATTGCAGCCAGCAATGTCGCATAATTTACCTTGCACATCACACCATCATCTGAAGACAACTCAAGTTCCAACACGTCAGGTACAGTACGTTGCGGTGTTTTATTCATAGTATCATCAGTGAACCTTTTCGACAAGACTAGTAACGTTTGTAGCTCAGGCACTAGAGGTTCCTCGAGGATCCATTGCTCAGCTGCACCGATGCCTGGTTCAATTGAACTTACCAATGTGCGCCCCCTTGTACCAATAACGCAACCTCAACTTTTGATTGTTGCTGATGCACAGGTTCATAATTGATCTGAACAAGTGAATGATTTCGTCAGATTCTTGAAAAGCTGTTATGGACATCGCCTCCTCTGAGATTCATTGCACAGCACACTCACTGCTACAGTCAGACATGCATCTTCATAATATGACAGGACAACACATGCACCAAAGTGGCCTATCAATTACTGCATCTATACATGGTCAGTGCCATCAATCGAAGCAAGAACGCTCCCATACGAAAGTCCCGGACTCGGCCTATGAATAAAGCCACTTGAAGGCAATAATCAGAAGCACAATTCCTACCAACACAGCCCATGGAAGGTACTTTTGAAAAACCGCAGAGTGATACAACTTTTGTGCACTTTTCTTGTACTTCTTTGACTCCTCTACCAGGGCTGATGACATCGATGCCATATCTGCAATCCATGGAGGTGTGTCATGGATCAATCATAAGAAGTTCCAGACATAGCCTATGCCAGCCTGTGACCACATGCATCTCACATTGCACGTTGTCTCTTCATCTCAGAAACAGATTCACCAATGTGACGATGATTGGTTATCAAGCAGTCACATTTTGGGGATCCGCCAGCTTTGCATGTTGCACAGGAATGAAAGCACAGCACCTGACATTTTTTCGCCTTGCCCCAGGATCTCAGCAATATTTTTGGTCATAATTGTAGCAACCTCTTGAACATCTGTTTGTAGCTTGGTGATATTTCGCTGTGTCCTGGTGTCTAGGTACAACTTTTTGGTCTTCTGAATGAATGTATCTGAAAGTTTAGGACACTGTGATTCTGTGCAATATATCATGGCTACATCGAACTGTT
This sequence comes from Ulva armoricana, assembly GCA_032360965.1. Classification (NCBI taxonomy): domain Eukaryota; kingdom Viridiplantae; phylum Chlorophyta; class Ulvophyceae; order Ulvales; family Ulvaceae; genus Ulva; species Ulva armoricana. The sequence goes on from JAUMHO010061765.1 coordinate 5,545, forward strand.
TCCATGGTCGATGCGCACCAAACTTGATGAAAGCATATGGCCTACTAACACTGTCCACTTGTTGCCCACCATACAAACGGTTGAACTCATTACTGAGCTCTTCTAAGTATTGGAACGCCAGCCTCTTTGGGTATGACCGCTCCGCAAGAGTCAAGAAGCATACACCATTGGAGTTCAGTATGTGAAACGTATGCGCTCCAGCTTCAGCCGAAAGTCTCTCTGGAGCTGAGCTTCTTTGCGCAGAGAGCTTCTTGAACATTTGCTACAATCTGGTAATGTTAGCTCTTGTATGAAATTGCCGGAGGCATGCAGCAGGAGGGACTTGCGAGAGAGCGAGCATGTTCAATACCTCATCTCGGGATTTAGTTCACTTGATAGGAGGCATGCAGTTTGAACCACCTTACACATATGATATCCGCACCTTCGCTTGCTGTTTATTTGCTGTTAGGTCAGGATCTTTATCATTATCTAATCCCTCTGCCAGCGGAAGCCCGTCTCGCTGTCTCGCGATCAGCGTTAGACGAACCATCTCTGACCCAGCTTCAGCAGGACAAAACAAGATGCTAGGAAAATAGTGGATGCCAACTGATTCTGATCTTTGAAACTCTATGGTACCGGACGCCTGCTTGCCACTGTGAACTCACGGAATAGATGCACCCAGGAGTGTAGATTTGGCACGTGTTTGTAGTTTTCCATAGAAATGTTGATCTAGGCTACAGATTCAAGTCTCTACCCTTTTGCAGACTCCCGTCGCAGGTGGACACCACATGGCAATAAAAGAGTCAGGGCCATTTGGCATGCATGCACAGCCGTGACTCTCCGGTCCGGCAAGCGCCCAACTGAGATTGTGAGTATGGATGAACAACGTCATGTGATCTCGGTGTACACTGCCTTTGGATGGATCGGTGATCGGCGTATTTGCACAAGTGCGGGTAGACGTCGAGGCTTGGCGATCTGCCCCGCGGTCTAATGTCTGACAGCACCTGGTTCAGTGCTCAAGATTTCGAAGAGGCTAGTTTTGACCCCAATACATACATAACACGCCACAGTGGAGCGGTGCGCTGCAGGAAATTGGCGGACAACGCCAGACCGGCTGTTGTTTTAACCTGACCATGCGGGAATATGTCTGAACCGAATGAGTACACGTTCCAATATTTGTGTGCATGCTGTCAGGCGATTTGGGTTCGTGAAAGCTCATGTGTGTAGGTTCCACTTAACGTGATCCTCCAGCGTCTTCAGCAGCATGTCGAAACGATCAGGGCTAATCTAATTGACGTCATCAATGCTGATTACCCGCTGTTTATTGGCATGGCGGAGCAGCTGGGCGGAGTGGAGGGTGCATCTGTGCAGATTCAGGCACCTATGCTGAAGCTGAAAGATGCATTAGCAGAACTTCAAGGACGCTATTACTCGGAATTGTCGTCACTCAAAGAATGCTTACACCAGCAATCACAGGTTCATTCCTCCAGTCTTGTTGAGCTGCGGGCCTGATCATGTGCAAAAAATCAGAAACAATGACCACCTCTATGTAAGCCATGCTGTGACGAGCGACATGAGCAGCATCCGACTGGCCAGCAGGTGCATCACACCAAGACCATGCTGGAGCTAGTTCAAGATGCCACAGCAGTGATGGGAAAGGTAGAGTCGTTGACGGCTGACCTTCCGGCTGCATCTGCTCCAACATCACTCGACCAAGCGGCAATGATGGCTGCGCAGATTGACCGCATTGCTGGCGAAGTCTCTCGGCTATCTTTCTACATGACCAAAGGTAGTTCTATGCCTGTAATACAGAGCCTCGCCCCACGTTTAACAGACGTGACTTCCCGGCTGAGTGATGCCATTTCAGCGACCCTTCATTCCACGCTCCAGACGGCATCAGTTGAAGCCGATGCAGCCTCAAGCAGCTGTATCCATGCATGCAGCCTTGTCAATCACGTCGAGCTTGCGTACTCTGCGTTGCAAGATGTGCTGGTGATGCCAGCCCTTGAACGAGCAGCCCTGTCTGCCGCAGCGGACGCAGCAGCAAGTACGACAAGCCACCAGACAGACTCACACCTATTCACATTGCCTGAATTTCTCATGCATGTGCAAAAGGAGCTGAAGTCCCAGATTTCCCGAATTAAGGGCATGGTGGCGCGGCACCCAGATCTCGCGAGCACATTTGATGTCCTCGGGGTGTGTACTCTGGGTCAACTTCATGCTGCTGTGAAAGTCCAGCTGCCTGGGTCATTTTCACCAGCAGATCCGGATGCATTTCATCGCAACTATAGGGCTGCGATAAGCTTCCTTTCATGGTTGGAGGCGCAGGCAGCAACAGAGGGTGCACTGAAACTGCTGCAGAAGAGCACTGAATGTATGGCGTTCAGAAAAGCCTGGAATTTGGCTGTGTATTTCTCCTTGAGGTTCCAGGAGATCGCAGGTGCTTTTGATGAGCAGCTGCACAGGGCTCCTATAGCTGCGGCTGTGGGGTCTGCCTGCATCTATCAGCAGGGCAGTGCTCTGCTGCATGCACTTCATCGGTGTCGAGACCCGACAGTGACATTCACGGCTGTGTATGACCGGTTCTTGAAGCTCCAGATGCAATTGATCTTGAGGTTCGCAGGGTGGCTGAAGGAAGCGCATCCTGTACAACCTCAGTCCGGCTCCGGTGTTGTCGAGTCCCCAATGTGCCAATGGGCACAAGATGCATCGCCTGAGGACTTGGTAGCACTCATTGCAGATGCGTATGGACTGGCATCAGTGTTGCGTACAAAAGAGGTGGTAGCCGTTCAGGAGCAAATGCAATCAGCTACGTCACAAGCTGTTCTCGACAAGGTGAAACAGGTGAATGTTGCCCAAATTATGTATCTATGCTTGTCTGGTCAGGACACACTGTTACTAAAATCATCCACATGCTGATCAAGGTAGGCGAGTCTTGAGTATGCATACTGGGTCGGGCTGCACTGCTATGGGTCTGGGCAATGCTGGCAGCACTTTTCCGGCATGCCTGCGACCACACTCACAATGTACAGGGGGTGCTCGCAGCAGTTACGCAAGTGCTGTACGGGACATCTGGGTTGGAGGATGTGATTGTACAAAAGATGCTGGTGGCGTCGGCCAGCTGGAAGCGGCGGGTGCTCAGTATTGCAGCTACATACCGAATGACAGCTCGGCCGCCACCATCAAAGCCGTCCCATTATGTACCATCACTGCTAGAGGGCCCCATGGTACGGCCTCGTGTATTTCTGTATCATCCGAATCATCCCAAGTGGCTAAACTGCACACACTGTTTGATTTTCATTCTCGTGGAACCTAGGCACCTGCAGCGAGAGTGGGTTCGTCTTGGCCACACATGTGACTAGACTGTACATCAGTGCCTCTGGATGACCATGCTGATCAGTCAAGTATGACAAATGTGAGGCAGGTCCAATCCAAATCTTCTCCCTCGTGTCTGCATGGCTGACCCCGCACTTTGCATGGTAATGTGCAATTCTCGCCAGCATTGAATCAGGTTGACTTGGTGCATGTAGGCTCTACGGGATTCGCCGTGGTGGCCACAGCTCCCCTTAGAAGTGCAGCAGACACTCCTGGTAAATGTAATTCTAGCTATCATCAAAGTTTTGAAGGCTGCTGCAAAGGAGCTGTTAGAGACAATGGCAAAGACCCAAGCGTCTTTATCAAAGCTGGGACGAGTTCGGAACTCCCCCGCTGCTGGCCAAGATGGCGGCTTGTCTGACATTGAGAAGACACAAGAGCAGCTTCGGCTCGATGTTGTAGAATTTGGTCGAAATGTTCAGTTGCTCTTGGGAAAACCAGCCACTGACCTGACGGCATTCAATGACCTCTTCAGGGCTACCAAGGGACTCGCTGCACCAGCAGGTGAGCAACCAGGCAGCCCATTGCCTCTAGGCGCAGCTTTGCCATCGTGCAGCACATCAGCTGCTGACAAAGCACCGGGAAAAATCGCGGCTGCACGTGATATGCCAGGTGTTGTTGCGCCCGTTAAGAAGGGGGCTGGTGTGAATGCACAGTAACCAGGAGTTAGATTTCTGCTTCCAATGTGCACATGGTATTACACCAGCTAGATTTGTGAGTCCACTTCGACTCTTTTGAATGGTGGTCGGATGCAGACACAAACGTGTTGGACTGAGATGGTGCCTGTGGTATTGGGTTGACTGCTGACAACATCGTTTCGTTTCCTGGGCGTACGGATGCACATTATTTCCTCCGCGAAAGAATTGAATTGCGATGTGGACTTATGATGCACCGGATGGTTCATCAGTGGAGTGTGTAGCGACTGCGCCTGTCCGCTGTGAGTGCCTAGTCGTTGGTGATACTTAACGTCTCCGCCGGGGCCGTGGGAATGATGATGCTGTCACAAAGATCATCTAAGATTTCGACGCTGCTATTTGCACGCGGCCATACGTGGAGGATGCCTCAGGCTTGGCAAAAACTTGGCTCCGAACTTAAATGGCTGTGCGCGGGGTGATTGTTTAACACAGTCGTCCTGACAACTCACGCTTAGTCACAATCATGCTAGTCCACCGCGACTGACTTCTCCGTCGCTTGGCGCATGGTGTATGCGAAATTCTTCACATGAGCAGCAGTCTGAAGCGCCAGATCCGTACTTGGCTCCCTGTCTCTTTCAGAGGTTCGCTCGATGCCAGGATGAATTGCTACTCATCACGAGAGAATTAGCTGCTGAGGATGGGTTCGTGACATTGGGAGAGTGGTGTGTGAATTCACAATGGCCACAGCTTTGGACAGGCACCCGGACACTGTTCGGTGAGAAAACAGCATGGCATCGCGATAAATGCGTCTGGAGCGTGAACGCATCTCAGAGGAAATTTCGTGGGGCCTAGATACCACTGCACACATCGGTGGGGCTGAATAAATGAACACGCTACCCGTTGCCGCGGTTTAAAGGAGATGTGCACCAACAAACAAGCGACTCACCAGTCACAAACATGTTTTATTGAACTGCATGATGCGGATGGAAGTAGAACAATGCATTCAAAGGCTTGCTTGCAATGGCTGAGACCACACCTCAGCCCGCCGCCATGCATGCGACCGTCAACGCGCCCTACGCGTCTCCGAATATTCGAAGCTCGAAGTTGGTGCCGGTATGCAAGCATGCGAGTTAGTCGGGAATGGTGTGCAGTGGCGGAGCAGCCCATGCGTCCCGGAGCATCACAGAGCATGCATGTAAACCTGCCAGGCGGAACAGTCGGAGTGTTGCTTGCATGTAGGACTGCCCTTCTCAATCACTCGATTGAACATAACTGTCGTGGATGTTCGCTGCGAACACCCAGTCAGGCTAGTTGCCGAAAGGATTCATCTGTGCGGCCAGGTCCTTCGCGGATGTTATGATGATGTCGCTGTATTGCAGTCACTAGCCACTCGATAAGCAGTGCTACTGTATTGATGTTCTGCTGTGAGATTACTGTTGTACGAATTGCGTAGCGGTTGTCTTACAGTGAAGATGGACCCGTCCAACTATGATGAGTTTGGCAATTACATAGGGCCAGCCCTTTCCGACGACGAAGAATCGGAACAGGAGGATGAAGAAGATGATCTGTCTCTTGGAGATGATGACGACGACGACGATGCCGACAACTCGGACGGGGACCGAATGGATGCTGTGGACACTGGCGACGGAGCAGGGCCCTCCAGCCAACAGATCGTGCTTCATGAGGATAAGAAGTACTACCCCACCGCTGATGAGGTCTACGGAGAGGGTGTTGAGACGCTAGTTATGGATGAAGATGCACAGCCTCTTGAGGTGCCCATCGTAGCTCCTCCAAAGGACACAAAATTTGAGGTCCTCGAGAGCGATGGGCTCGAAGCCAGGTATCCATTAGAGTTTATGGCTAGCTTAATGGGTACCCCCGAGCTGACGAGAAACGTGGCAGTGGTAGGGCATTTGCATCACGGAAAGACAGCCTTGGTGGACACATTGATCTACGAGACCCACTATACACGCCACGAGACCCGCTCCAACGAGAGATTGATGCGTTATACAGACTCTCGTATAGATGAGCAGATACGTGAAATATCCATCAAGATGACTCCCGTGTCATTAGTCCTACAGAATCTCAAAGGCAAAAGCTACCTTGTGAACTTGCTGGATACGCCAGGTCATCTGAATTTCGCAGACGAAGTGACAGCGTCGTTGCAAATTGCAGATGGCTGTCTGCTGTGTGTTGATGCAGTGGAGGGTGTGATGCTTGGCACAGAGCAGGTTGTGAAGCAGGCACTACTGCAGCGTGTACCTGTGGTTCTGTGCATCACCAAGATTGATCGCTTGATAACCGAGTTGAAGATGCCACCAACGGACGCCTACTTCAAGCTGCGTCATATCATTCAGGAGTGCAATCAACTGGTTGCTACCCTGGCCACCTCAACCAAAGCGGTATTCGACCCGGCCGCGGGCAATGTTGCCTTCAGCTGTGGCCTCCATAACTTCAGCTTCACGCTGCATTCTTTTGCAAATCTGTACGCAAAGCACAGTGTGGCAGCGTTTGATAGTCGAGACCTTGCAGCGCGGCTGTGGGGTGATATCTACTTCCAGAAGGACAAACGGGTCTTCCGTAGGAAGCCTGCAAATGAGGATGAAGTTCGTACTTTCGTTTCGGTATGTTCTCCTACTCAGTACTTTAATTCCTTTGTGCCGTGTGTGTCCATGTCCAGATATCCGTGCTGATGAAAGTCGACCGTTTATCGCGACTGCATGCTCAGCTATGAACGTGCATAGCAGTGTGTTTGCAGTGATGGTCTTACTCAGATGTGTGCTGGACGAACTTGTTGAACGTTTTCTTTCTTTTGTGACATTCTCATGCAGCATATGTCTACTTGAGCCTTCTTTTGGCATCGAGCAGGCTGCTGATCACATCGTGTGTTCCGGGGTCGTCTTTGATGGACTGACAAGCTCATAGAGGCCTGCATTGCAATCTTTACAGTTTGTACTTCCTGTACAATGCTGTCAAATTGTATCGCACTTGCATAATATACCTGCCGACTTGCCCTTAAGCTATGCATATGCGTAGACAGCATGTGTATGCGTTTTGCAGCTTGATGACAGGAACGACTTTGGTGTGTTTTTTTACTTTGCATGGACCAGTGCCCCCACATCTTGGGTCTTCATACATGCTATGACAGAGAAGCAAAAGTTGCTGTAACGGGTATATTGTTTGGAGGCTGGCACGGCGTGCATGCGCTATATCAAGCTAAGCCCAGTTGGAGGACTGCAGGTTCTCACTTAGGACCTATAGCACACCATGTCGCTGACAACAGGCTGTTCTGCAGTTCATCCTAGAGCCTCTGTACAAGATTGTTTCATGCGTGCTTGGAGAGGAGAAGCAGGACATCGACAAGATGCTGGGTCAGTTTGGCGTGAAGCTGAAGGTTGCAAATTACAAAAAGGATATCAAGCCTTTGCTCACCGATGTGTGCAGTGGTATCTTTGGCCAGGCTTCTGGTCTGACGGAGATGCTGGTTCAACATATTCCGTCGTCCAGGGCCGGCGCCAAGACCAAGGTCGAGCACTTGTACACCGGCCCACCGGTGTGCTGTTCCATCTGTATCCCGGCGCTGCTATGCAGGTAATCCGTATGTGCTAGAACTGGAGCCATGAGTCCAAGCTTGCACCCTTAGCGTCGAGGCGCGATGATGCACTCGTTTTGATGGGAGCTGCATTCGGGGGTTAGGGTGCAGGATTGCTTCCCGCAGGGCAGCTCTGATGTCATCTGTGCCGATCGCATGAGCCTTGTGTGTCACATGAGCGTTGTGTGATACGAAAAATGCAAGGCTACATACCTCATCAGGCAAGGTGCACTGTGGCATGTCTCAAGCTCGTTTCACATGCCCGCAACGGTTACTGGATCTGTAGGACAGCATTCTGATGGGACATTGCAATACATGCAATTCACATGGCCCAGTGGTCATATATATTGCCAAGCTCTTCCCCAAGCCAGACTGCTCCTCATTTGATACATTTGGCCGTGTGTTTTCGGGGTCAGTCAAGGCCGGCGACAAGGTTAGAGTGCTTGGTCAATCTTACACTCCAGACGACGAGGAAGACTCTGCAGTTGCACAGGTCTCTAAAGTGTGGGTCTTCATGGGACGCTACCGCATCCCGGTATCAAAGGGCATGGCAGGTGCGGCCATTCTCTGTTGATAGGCTGGGCATCTTCCGAGAGCGCCGTGGCTACAAAACCTTCCTTTATGATGGGAAATGTTGAAGTGACTATTGCAACACCGTTTTGTCCCGCTGTGTATGTTAGCCTGTGGCAAGTTGTTCATTGTGTGCTAGCATCTCCGCAGGTGGTTCGTATGTCGTCACTTGACCATGCAGGCTCCCTGGTGCTGCTGGAGGGCATTGATGCTACAATCGACAAGACGGCAACCGTCGTGCCTGACCTATGGGACCAGGAAGATGTGCACATCTTCAAGCCCCTGAAGTTCACAACGGCCGCAGTTGTGAAAATTGCAACAGAGCCGTTGAACCCATCAGAACTGCCAAAGATGGTTGACGGGCTGCGCAAGATCAGCAAGAGCTATCCGCTTGTCTGCAATAAGGTCGAGGAGTCTGGGGAGCACACAATCCTTGGTACTGGCGAGCTTTACCTTGACTCGGTCATGAAGGACCTCCGAGAGCTGTATGCAGGTGAGCTTGTGCAACGCTCCCCTGCTGCATTCACAAAACACAACACTATCTTGAAAGCACATATTTGACATGGACCAGCCCGTGGAGATCAGTTTACGAAGCTTGCTCTGACCTGCACTTAGCATGTGCTTTGCTCGCATGCTCTGCCTGACAGTGGAGTCAGCCTTACTCCTTCTCCATTTGCTGGAAACTGGCTGCTGAGGAAGGTGCTTGGCTGAAATTGTGTAACTGTACGAATCTAATCTGCATTATCTCGTCTGAGGCCTCACTAGTGCGCTACAGATGTGGAGGTCAAGGTTGCAGACCCTGTGGTGACATTCTGCGAGACGATTGTGGAGACTTCGTCGTTGCAGTGTTTTGCAGAGACCCCCAACCATCACAACAAGCTGACCATGGTAGCGGAGCCGCTCGATGCGGGACTCGGGGATGCGATTGAGCGCGGAGCTGTCAAGATGACGCAGCCACGAAGGGAAATCAAGGAATACCTCATGCGCAACCATGGCTGGGACGCCCTTGCTGTTCGCAGCCTCTGGGCGTTTGGCCCTGACGCACATGGCCCCAATGTTCTGCTCGATGACACACTTGCCGGTGTGCACGCCAGCGCAAGCACTTGTCCAGACCTGGCCATCCGTTCCTGCGTGCTCCACACAGGGTATATGTTAGACACGCTTGCCATTGCTTAATGCGTTGCAGCTCCTTCGGTCAGAATGGGACGTAGTCTGTTGCATGAGCCTGCAGGAGGACGGATTGCAGGGCGTACCATTTGCATTGCCGCTGATCCACACAGGTGCTGGTGCATGTGAAAATACTATCATGGTGCTGCAAGTACATGTTTCACTGTGACCAGAGAGCGCATGCAGGAGAACAGGATAAGGTGGCATTGGGGCAGGTGCGGGAGTCTATCGTACAGGGTTTTCAGTGGGGTGTGAAGGAGGGCCCTCTTGCTGACGAGCCTCTGCGCAACGTCAAGTTCAAGCTGACTGAAGCCGCCATTGCATCCGAGGCCGTGCAGCGCAGTGGCGGGCAGATAATCCCAACCACGCGGCGAGTGTTGTACAGCTCGTTTCTGCTTGCCACACCGCGCTTAATGGAGCCTGTATACTTTCTGGAGGTTATGACGCCCCCAGACTGCATCTCTGCAGTTTACACGATCCTGTCCAAGCGACGCGGGCATGTCACTGCAGATGTGCCCAAGCCGGGGACGCCGATTTATGTGCTGAAGGCACAGGTGCCAGTAATCGAGAGCTTCGGGCTTGAGACAGACATTCGGTGCGCTGTTGCATGTGTATGCATGTTGGAATCTGAGATGCTGTTTAAACTGCTTAATGTGTGTCACAAAGCATGCATTCTAACTGAGCATTGTTCGTAGTCTTGCTGCATGACTAAGTGCACAATCCCAACTCCTGCCCTTATCAATATCTTGTGCTTGAGGTCTCTGTGTCTGTGTGGGTCGATGCGTACATATGGGATCGTCCTGGTTGCCCATGATGCAGTGGCCCATTGATTTGGAGTAGAGATGGGCAACACTTTCAGTGTGTGCAGGTATCATACGCAAGGTCAGGCATTCTGCTGCGGGACATTTGACTCGTGGCACATCGTTCCAGGGGACCCTCTTGACAAGTCTATCATTTTGCGACCATTGGAGCCAGCTCCGACAAATGCATTGGCAAGGGAGTTCATGGTGAAAACCAGGAGGAGAAAAGGCATGAGCGAGGATGTGTCCATTAACAAGTACTTTGATGACCCGATGCTTCTGGAGCTGGCAAAGCAAGATGTCGATTTGCAGGCAATGATGTGATGCGTAACATCACATAGCATCTGATGTGCGACGTCGATTATTTGATTGCTTTGAATCTGTTGATTCGATAAACAACTTTGCGTACACGTGTGAACGGTGGCTGAATGGCCTCTGTAGGGGCGGTCCTTGCGAGTGTCACTCAGACAGTGCCAGCACTGTCTACGTGCTATTTCAAACACAAAACGCGCAGCGGAGGCAGATGATGTAATTCTGCCAACCATTTGTATAGCCGCGCTGTTCACAGAGTCACAGGCAAATTGGCTTATTGACTGGTTGACCACCTCGTCATCGAAAATGTTCCAGGGCACTGTGCATGCTGTTAACACAAGAGCTGTCGATGCTCACAGGCGTTCTTGTGCAAAATCACGACATCACTGCGAGCTCATACCAACCTACAGTTGATGATGTTGCGTGGCTTCCGTTTGTTTTCCGGTTCTTCCAGGAATCAACGCAAAACAGCCATGCACACACTCGTCCAGCTATCATCACGCATGCCTCCGTGCATACCCCTTTCGACAAACCAGAACCACGCAAGAATATTGCATTCTTATACGGCGTCAGACGCTCTTGTGTGAAGTCATGGAATTGTTCACAACCCGTAGTGCGCGACGACTACACTTTTCCCCCGTTCGACCGTAAGGAACGCCGTGTAGACGCACCTGTACCGCCTGCAGTGTACTCAGCGAGAATTGTCTTCGAATCGCGGCCAATGTCTGATTCCGGTGCTGGCGTCGACATGGTCATCCGGGTCACATGTTGGGCCAGCTACTGCCCGAGATAAGGCCTATGGGCGAGGGGAACTGCCCGGTTTGCTGGGCCCCGAATAATTTCAGGCAGGGTCATGGAAAGCCGCTACTTTGGCCGGTGCGCTGCCTGATGCAGCGATCGAATCGACGCATGATGGTCATGGATTCAACGATCTATCGGTAAGATGAGTTTGCAGGCGCTGTACACGCGGCAGGAACACAAGCACGGCCAAGTAACACAAGCACCTCCTGGACATATTCTTGTGGAATATGCGGGACCATCCATCCGTCCGGTGAGTGCAGCAGTTCGGTGTCACCACTGGATGTATACCTTCCCGCCATGACCATGCTGGCCATCAAAGTTGTGGTTACTGCAGGATAGGCCCACAGATTTTGGCTGGGTACCAGTGTCAGATCTATTGCGCTTTGAGCCGAACGTACAAGCCATCGTGGTGCGCACGGTCGCTCTGCGGATGCGTTGTCACTGTGCTTTTATCCGTCGTCACCATCGCAAAGTACCGGCAGCCCTACGCAAACCTCAACAAACAACATGTAGTCGCAATGTGTATGTCACTATGCACCTTGTCGCGAATATCTCAACGTTTACTGACCCACATCCAGGGAACGCAGTCAACAAGGCTTGGCCCACATCAGCAGGCGTTCCAGCAGGCCATGGCTACAGTACGACCCAACTGTTGATGCCACTTAGTTGATGATGTGCAGTCTGTAATGCAACTGCCGTAGTGCTGTATCTTTGTCTGCTCTGTGAACGTTGCTGCCACTGTGTGGATGAAGATGTGCTGTGGTTACCCATCTTGTGTAAAATTGACAAGTGTTCATAGTAGGTTGAACGTATTCTACAACAAGAGACCCACGAGGAGCGTACTACGCTGGAGCGACAGTTGCTGGACGCAGTTAAGCGCATACCATCAAAGCCGCAAGCTGCATTTCAGCTATTTGCGTCAGACAGAGTCCCTGTGCTAGCCAAAACTGCACAGGCATCCGGCCACGCATTCAATGCAGAGAATTTACAGCTGCAGCTGATGGAGGAGTTTGCAAAGCTCTCAGAAACATCACTGCATGACTTGAAGCGAAAAGGCGATGGGGAGTTTCAAGCCACCATGAGGGATGTACTTGCGTTTGTGAAAAAGGTATGGCAAAGTGGCGCCCAGTCACAAGGCACCAAAGTCTATCCGCAAAGTTATGATGTCACCCCCCACTGCATGGCGTTTCTTATTCCACAGATGGTGTACCTGTGCTCTGTCCAGATATGTGTCACTTGTGTTGACAATCAACCTCAAGCCAAGACTGTTGCGATACGCAATATGTACATATTCCGTGCATGCTCTATGCCATGGAGCTGTGGCGCCTCGACAGGCGCTGCACCTCGATGGACGCCGTCATTGAACGGGCGGAGAGGCTTATCAGTGGTATACTGGCCGATGCTTCGTACACTGCGTTTTCTAGGGACCGTAGTATCAATCGGGGGGTCATGTCAACCGACCTTGACTTACTGTCGGCGCACGATTACTGCCGCGTAGTACATGCCAGAAAATACGTGCGAGCGTCTACAAGGTCTGACTGGGCATTGGCTCATGTGCGCCACGACCCCTATGCACTTGACGTTGAACATGAACTGCCGGCTGTGACGTCGCCGGACTTCATGGGAGCAGTATCATGGCTGGATCTGGGACCCCGCGGCAAATGGCTTCAGCACGCGCGGTCCTCTTATGACACAGCATGTCGGCAACTTCTCCTACATGAGCATGCACCACGGCCAAGCGGTCCCGACGCCAGCCTCTCAATCCCCTGTCGCACCTGTCCCACAGGGACATCAGCTAGGGTTTGACCTGGTTAGCAGTTGCCGACAGAGGGCTGGTGCAACCCGCACAGGGCATGCATGCTAGGCATCGTTTCGTGCGGTTGCACAAACGGTTGAGGGGAGACATGGATACTCGAACACCGTCCGCGCGGATGCATTGCTGGCACACTGCTTCCAGGTCGCTGTACACTTGTGCGTCTGCCGCTGTCGTCCATCCTATCATGTCCCTTCGCTCCTCGCATTCACTTAATGATCACCTCGTCACCTTTGGTTCGACGGCCATAACTGCGACATGCCACCTCTGTGGTGGCCGTGTATTCCCATCCTGCCCGGACTTTGGCTCGGCTCCTGCGGATCACGCTCGGCGATAACATTGATGGCGGCAGAGTGAACACTTGCTTTTCGTGTGTCCTTGTGTCTCTTGCTCGAGCAGTAGCTCCGTTGTTGGCGTCCTCCGCAAGGACCTTGCCGTGGCTTGTGCTGTGTGCACCCAGGCGGAAGCAGTGTCGCATGCTGTGTTTCCTGATGCCTCTATCTCGGTGGATGTTACGTCGACGTGTCTTGTCCCTTTTCACCCCCCTGGCATTTTCGAGCATCACTGCGTGCGTCTGGTTGCAGCGATCCTGCTGGGTGTCTCCTGTGTTGTGTGCACTCGGCAGCCTCTTCCTGCACCAGTGTTGTGTGGCCTGTGTTTGCTCCATTGGTCTGCCCTGAAGTTGTTAGCTTTGCGGTGTCGCGCCCCTGCCTGGTGGCGCCCCTGTGCCCCCGTGTTACACCTGTCCGACCTTACCAGTAGGGGTGCTGTGGCCGATGCCCCTTTGGCGTGATGTCCGGATTTTTTTTTTATTTTTATTTATTTGATTTTTACGCTCGATTGTTGGTGTTCAGCCCCTCAACTTGCATGCAGGCTGGCAGCTCATATCTCAACATGTGTGAGCAAGCTCAGCGAGCTCCTCACAAGGAGCTAGTTCCTGTGATTCACTTGACGCTGCATAGGTCTGAACTCGCTGATGGAACAGCTGCCAGCAACGGCGTAACATGGCGAGCGCCTCCAGCAGCTACTGCTACCAGGGGTAGTGGTATGACCGCACCGCAGCCGGCTGCACCGCTGAAGTTGCCCCCAGATGACCTGTATGTCATGGTCATGTGCAACAATGTTACTGGCAGGCTGCACCCCTTGTCATGCAGAGTGGAAGCAAATGGCAAGGAGATGTCCGCAACCCAATTTGAGCAGTTTGCTGGATGTGCCAGTGCAAAGAAGTGGAGGGCTTCGTTAAAAGTTGTGCCCGGATCTTGTCCTGAGTGCCCAGAAGGTGCGCACTAAGCCGGGAGAAAGCTGATGTTCGCGTTGTGTCTTGTCAGTCTGTCCAGTCAGAATTACATATGCCCATGCTGTTTAGGTGCAGCACCAATGCAAGTGGGCCGGTGGTTTGACATGATGGGGTGGGCTACCGGTGCATCCAGATCAAAGGCGCGCAAAACATGAACATACTGCAATGATGCATGTAATTCAAATCCGAATGAGTAGGTCCCCTTACTATGTCACGTGCTGGAAGTGATTCAGCATCTTTGCAGACAAGCCAGGTAGGTCTAGAGATGTCGAGAATACACTAGTGGTTTGGGCGCTTCCCAATACACAAGAGTAGACAGACGTGACACTGAAGCACAAAGGGTGCACTTAGCAAACTAGCAGGGAATAGCCAACAGGCGGAGACTGCTGTTGTATTTTATAGATCGTGCCTATAGGCAGTTCTATAGAATCATAGATTTCCAGGCAGGCGAAATGATACTTGGACCTGTTTCATATGTGCCCATGTGTTGTTACGTCGAAAAGAGGCGCGGGAACAGGTGCAACAGCGTCAAGGTCTCGAGATAGACTACCATGTCTTTCATCCTCCGCATACATTGCTCCTGGATGCACTCCAGGCTCAAAACTGCTCTCTGTAATGTGTGCCACGTGAGACATGGAATTTCTTATCACCCGGCTATTCCCCGTGCACGATGGTGCTGTGAACTCTCTCGGCGCCTGTACCATCCACATTGACACGTGTCTGTGTGCTTGTCAGTATTTGCCTATATGGCATGCTTGCATTAGCAAGGCCCTGCATGGGTAGATCCTGCAGTTTTGAAGGGATTTTGGTTGGATCCAGGCGTGATCTGTGTGACTTCAGACTCGGTATGACATCCATACATGCAAGCACAATCATGTTGTCGCCACTTTTTCTGCCAAAACCAATGCATTCCATCCAATATGACATTGTCCAGGCAGGTTGGTGGACAAGCCGTGGCTGCACATCTGCTACCTCATCCGAGTGCCTATATTAACTATGTGTCCTTAGATTGCATCAATACAAACAAACATGCTTGCACAAAGCAGTGGGCCGAAATCATAACACTCCCCACTAGGGTCAATTGAGTTGCATAAATAGGAACTTATCCCTGACCTTGAATGGCGTAGGGTCCTGTGACAAGACCAAAGCGATTGATCATGTCTAGCTTAGCAGAGCTTGGTGTTGTACTTCATAGGCTGGGGCTCAGCCCGGAGGCACGGGGGATGGTTAAATGCATGCAAGGATGCAACGCAGCATACCTTGCTTCGGGTCAGCACGTATGTGCATTGTTCAAACACAGGTATCATAAATCCCATATGATCAGATCTCAAATCGCTTTGGTCACGACGTTGGCACCGGTGGTAAAGATCCCTACATAATACCTAGAGGCAATGGGTGCGATTTACGGCTTCTGTTGCGGTATACCATGCACCTTGCCGAGAGCCATGTAATCGTACCTCAAATGAAAGCATGTGTCATAAACCAAGATCGTTGGCAAATAGGCCGATCAAGTGAACAAGTCAGTCGCGCGGACATGGTCTCCGCCAGGTCATACCTGACGGGGTAGGTCTGATATACTTCTGCCAAGTGCAGATCAAGACAATGATGGAATGCAGATTCATCGGCAAAAAGTAGTTACCTAGTGATACATTGTGCATAAATTTCACAAATATTCCCAACATAAAAGATCGGGCCACGAGTCAGCTCATAGAGCTCAAACACAACGTCCTCACTTAGTGAGGCCAACTCGTCTAGCATGACTTGCAACTAGTGTTCCTTGTGGATGCGGGCCATGGCCTGCCGCACGGTCGGTTCATGTACAACGACTCCTCCATAACGACTCCTCGTCACCTTGTCAGCACACACATCCTTTCTATCTCTTTCTCTCCCTCTCTCTCTCTACTTGCGTAACTCGGCTACACCGCTGCACGAAGCTGCCCACCGAAGACAGATACGCCCTTATCTGTCTCTATAAATGGCCATAGCCTTGCTGCTGGATAGGGATCACATGGAACCCTTGATGCAACCATATGCCATAGCCTGTAACATAAAAACGTACATGTCCTTTATCAAACGTTGTAATGTTGTGATACAGCCCAGTGATGTATGCATGACATGCAAGCTGACTCAGCAGTCAGTCCAGGTTGTGCACATGGTTGGCTATAGCCATGCATGGGGTGCATCCAGGGGTGCTGACGGGGACGCTGAGGAGATCCTGGGAGATCTCAGTGATTGATCCGGTATGATCGTAGGCATGATTGACCGAAGTGTGAACTGATATAAGCGAAGGTCAATGTGATGTAATCACTCTTTCTGACTAAGACTGCATTCAATCTCGAGTCTAAGACTACCTGTACGTGGTAGAAGTATACCGACAAACCCAGTCAGGTGTGACCGTACAGTAACCCCTGCCTGTCCGGTATATCCTGGTCCGGTCTAGCCTATGGGCTACGATCCTGGTTCACAACATGATTTCGTTGATGTAACTCGGAATGGATATTATCGTGATAGGATGAGTCCAGGGGAATGTCTGTTGTTCGTGCTGCGCGCTCTGACGACGCAATTGTACCGTTTCCAGTGAGCACAACAATAGACAGATGCACTGCGACCGCATTGGCAAAGCTATGTGCTGTGTTTATGTTATATGCTATGGCATAAGGTTGCATCAGGGATTCCATGTTTTTCCAGTCCTGCAGCAAGGCTATGGCCACTGTTGCAGGATGTCCAACCCGAATGCGAACCCAGATGGTACTCAGAATGTTGCTGAATCCCGAGGTGATGCTCCGGGTGGTAATCCACCCAGAGTAACGACGAGGAGCCAGGCTGCGGCAGCGGGCGCTATGGCGCACGTTGCCAAAGGTACTGGCGGACCGACAACATCGGTTCTCTCTGTGATAGATGTTGATTCTTTAGTCACTGCGATGTCTCGTTTGAACGCAAGCGCTGCAACAAGCCTTGAGAAAGGCATTCATCCCAAGTGGGACTACAAGACCGAGCGCTTTTATGATTTTAAGCGCAAGGTAGATATTTGGGCTGCATCGCATGACATAGTTCACCTTCTAGAGCGTCCTCCATATCCCTCGGACGGAATCAAACATGATGCTGCTAGGCGTGTTATACTGCTTAGCTTGCCCAATCATGACCAGCAGTATGTGTTGGGCACATCATATCCGAATGAGGCCTGGGAGATGCTATTAGTCAAGTACATGCCATCCATTGATGCTGAGAAACGTGACCTGTTCCAAAGATTTGATAAGTTGGGCCAACATGGCAAGACAATGGAACAACACGTCAATGAATGCATGACTGTACGTAACCAGTTGATGGCTATAGGTGAGAGCATCAGTGACGGGCATTTCAAGACAAGGTTGCTGGAAGTAGACCGGGAGTGTGCACACCTACGCGCATCACTGGTGGACAAACCCGTCCCGGAGATCATCGCCGGCCTCACTGATCACTATCGTTACATCCAGTCTCTGAACCAGCAGCAGCGGCGCCAGATCCACGGCAGAGGCCAGCGCCAGCGCCATCGGCCTCGCGGCACAGGCGCACCTCCAGCATTACAAGCTGTAGTCATGGCTGCAGTGAGTGGTGCTGGCGGGGGCGACAGGGCGTGCTACGAATGTGGTTAGGCCGGGCACATCCGTGAGGACTGCCCGGAGCTGCATGCTGAAGTGAGGAACTACCTTAAGAAGCAGGCCGGCAGAGGAGGCCGTGGCCGTGGACATGGCCGCGGCAGTGGACGGGGGCCGATGATCGCGGCTATGGGTATGCCCCACATGCAGCACATGGTAGACACACTTCCAAGTGCTAACTCCTTATTCCTGCCTCAGAACTGGTTAGTTGACAGCGGTTCGGATTTGAATGTCTGTTTTAATCCCGACATGTTCTGTGCCATGACCACTCCTGATAGTTCAGAGTGCACACCCGTGGGGAGCAACCCCTTTGAGATACGGGGGAAAGGAATCGTACGCATGTGCCTAGGTGAAATGATTGACCACAATGTCATGAGGCACCCGATAGATTTAGAGCTGGAAGATGTGTACTGTTGTGATGGCCAGCATGTTCCTGTTTCCCGGCACGTTCACAAAAGGTTTCAAATATGATTTCTAGTCAGCGAGTGCTACTTCGTAATGACCTAGACACAAGCATGCATATGTATGTCCGTAAGAGCCTTGAGCAATACATGGTTCCACCAGAGTGACTACCCACCTGCCCATACATCTTCTTCATTCTCCCCGCAAAAGTCTGACTACAATGCAGACAATAGACACAGAACTCTTGCCATACTCACACCGGGCTGACATGAGCCCAGCCCTCGTTGTGGGCAGCCGCTATGAAGGCCTGGCTCATGTGAGCACCATTCACCAAGCAATTCCATATCTACGCGATGGACAGCACTCGCAGGGAGGTCCTGGGCACTATATATTCTAGTGTTTTGCTGAGGTCTACCTGGTTTTTACCTGGTGATC
>JAUMHO010061776.1:0-24357 GCA_032360965.1 Ulva armoricana
CTCAACCAGGCCAAGTACAACATCGTCTCGGTGAACCTCTCGATCGGCGACAACGGCCTGTACAACGCCCCGCAGCGGCTCTACGGCATTTCCGATGAGATCGCGGCACTGGCTGCGAGGAACGTGATCGTTGCCGCCGCGGCGGGCAACTCTTACTACGACCTGGGCAGCAAGCAGGGCGTGGGCTACCCCGCGGCCGACCCCAACTCCATCGCGGTGGGCGCGGTGTACGCGGCGGATGTGGGCGGGTTCTCGTACGGCGGTGGCGCCAAGGCCTTCACCACCGGCGCCGACCGACTCACGCCCTTCTCGCAGCGTGTCGGCACGGTGAATCAAGTGTTCGCCCCAGGGGCGCCGATCACCGGGGCCGCGGCCACCGGCACGGGCACCATCACCATGCACGGCACCAGCCAGGCCACCCCGCAGATCGCGGGCGTGGTGGCTCTCGCGGATGCCGTGTCCACCAAGTTCCTGGGCCGCAAGCTCTCGCTCGCCGAGTTCCGCACGCTCTTTGCCACGACCAGCGCCACCATCACCGACGGCGACGACGAGAACGACAACACCAAGCGCACGGGCCTGAAGTTCAAGCGGGTGGACATGCTGGCGCTGGCCCAGGGAATCATCAACCTCGCGGCCAAGCCCGCGGGCCTCTCGCCCAGCGCGCCGCCCCCCACTCCGCTGCCCCCCGCGCCCGGCCCGGGCTCGCTCGGCAAGCGCGACATGGCCGCGTTTGGCGGCGATGCGCCCGCCGCGGCTCCGGCGTTTTCGTTGTTCACCGTGCAGGCGGGGCGCGTGGGCCCGGGCCTGAGCATGCTGCAGAGCAACGCGAACGCGACGGAGGGGGTGCTGTCGGCCCGCACGATCTTCGACCCGACCGATGCGCTGATGCACAACGCTTGAGCGCGCGCTACTTCTTACGCGTCAGCTCGAACGAGACGTGCTCGGTCTTCTTGCCGTCCTTGAAACTCTGCCACTCCTGGCGGAGGTGGTCCTTGTCGACCATGACCAGCCGCAGCTCGGCCATGTGCTCGGTGTCGGCCGACTTGAGGTTCGTCACGTCGGCGAACTCAAAGGCGTACACCCCGCCCGCCGCGCGTTCGCAGCGCATGCGCGGCTGGTTTCCGGCAGCGCAGTAGTGCGTGGCCACCAGGGCATCGCCGTCCATGTGGTACATGTTGGTCATCTCGTGGTCGGTGCCGGGGAACATGATCTCGCGCACGGCCGAGCCGCCCGCGGTCACGGCGAAGACGCTGCCGATGACGACCTGCCCCTTCTCGTCCTTGGTCTCCCACGTGCCGCTCAGGTTCTTGATGGCGTCAAATGAAGTCTTCACGGCGGGCGGGTTGTCGCCCGAGACTCGGGCGGCAGTGTGGCACCCACCCAGACACAGCAGGCCCGCCACACCGATCGCCACCACGCCCATCACCGCACGGTTCATCGCCTTCATGATCGCGCCTCCGCGTTCGAGACCTTGTCGCACGCCTTCCGCCGGCCACGCGCCGGACCCGCTCAGCATATCCGCTTCGCGCCGCGCCGTGGCGCGGCAGGCCGATGGGGAGTAGGATCGGCCCATGAGCCACGAGCCCCCAGGCGAGCCCACGAACGCGGCAGCACACACCGCGCACGCCCACGACAACCCCCACACCCTGTCGCTGCCGCAGACGGTTCATCTGTGGCTGGCGGGCATCTTCATCTCGTCGCTGCTCATCGCCGACATCACGGGGGTGAAGCTGTTTCAGTTCAAAGCGGCGGGGTGGACGATCCAGCACACGTGCGGGATGCTCACGTTTCCGATCACGTTTCTGCTGACCGATCTGGTGAATGAGTACTACGGAAAGCGCGCCGCGCGGCAACTGGTATGGCTCGGGCTGGCGATGGGGTTCTTTGTGTTTCTGGTGGTGAACGTGGCGCTGGCCATGCCGCGCTGGGACGTGGGTTTCAACATCAAGGACGGGTCGTTCGAGGATGTGTTCGCCAACTCGCGGATCATGTACGTGGCCTCGCTCGGGGCGTTCATCGTGGGCAGCCTGTCGGACATCGCCATCTTCGGGTGGCTCAAACGCCTGACCAAGGGCCGCATGATCTGGCTGCGGGCGACGGGCTCCACCGTGGTGAGCCAGTTCATCGACAGTTTCATCGTGACCTGGCTGGCGTTCAACGTCGGGCGGCTGATGTTCCCGACGGACACAGCACCGATGCCGATGGGAGACGTGCTCAAGACCGCGGCGACGGGGTACACGCTCAAGTTCGTGATCGCGGTGGGGCTCACGCCCGTGATTTATCTGGGGCGTTACGTGCTGACGAACCGGCTGGGGATGAAGCCGATACCGGCAGTGTGATGTGGGGATGGCGGGCTGGAAGCCCGCCCCACCCGAGTCAATCCGGCTCACGCAGCGTGCCCAGCCGGCGGAGTTGGGGGAAGAGCAGCGCGATGCCCGCGACCACGACGAGCGTGCCGATACCGCCACTCACAACCGAGACCATGGGCGACCAGAGGTGCGCGACGAGGCCGGATTCGTAGGCACCGAGTTCGTTGCTGGACTCGATGAAGACGCTGTTGACCGCGGCGACGCGGCCGCGCACGGAGTCGGGCGTGCGGACCTGCACGAGCACGTGGCGGACCACGACGCTGATGCCGTCGAGGCCGCCGAGCAGGGCGAGGAGGGCGAGCGAGAGCCAGAAGTTGGTGGAGAGGCCGAAGCCGATGGTGGCAATGCCGAAGCCCGCGACGCTCCAGAGGAGCACCGGGCCGGCGCGCTTGAAGCCGGGAATGTGGGCCAGCACCTGCGCGGCGATCAGCGCACCCACGTACGGCGCGGCGTTCAGAAAGCCCAGTTCGCGCGGGCCGACGTGCAGAATGTCTTTGGCGAAGACGGGCAGAAGGGCGGTTGCGCCGCCGATGAGCACGGCGAAGAGGTCGAGCGTGATGGCGGCGAGCACCGTGCGCTCGCTCTTGAGGAACGCGAAGCCGCCCAGGAGCGTGCGCAGGCTGCGCGGCTGGGCCAGGCGCTGTGCGGGGCGGGGGTGGACGGCCGTGAGAGAGATGGCGAAGGCGAGCGCCCCGCCGGCGGCCATGACGCAGACGGGCCACGCGGCGTGGAAGCGGGCGAGCGTGAGGCCCGCCAGAACCGGCCCGCCGATCGCCGCGGCCTGGAAGATGCTGGAGTTCCACGTCACAGCGTTGTGGAAGGTGTCTTTGGGCACGAGCAGGGGCAGGAGGGCGCCGCGTGCGGGGGAGTTGAAGGCCTTGGCCGCGCCGCTGAGGACAAGGCACGCGTAGATGATCCAGACCGGCCCTTGCCAAAGGGAGACGGCGGCGAGGCCCAGCGAGCAGAGGAAGTAGGCGAGCTGGGAGGCGACGACGATCTTGCGGCGGTCGTGAACATCCGCCGCGTGGCCGCCGACGAGGGCGAGGAGGATGACGGGCAGGGCTTGGGACAGGCCCACGTAGCCGAGGGCGAGTTGCGAGTGCGTGCGCTCGTAAAGCTCCCAGGTGATGGCGACGCCCTGCATTCGGGCGGCGGTAGCCGAGAATATCCAGCCGGCCGCGAAGCGCGTGTAGTTGGGCACGCGGAGCGCGGCGAAGGGGTCGTGCTTGGGGGGGTGCGGCGGATCGCCGTGGGCGGGCATGAGGGAACGTATACCGGCGGGCAGGCGGGTGGAGGCATGTGCGACGGGCGGACAGGGTGTCCGCCCCACCGAGAGTCCACCCACCTGCGCGAGTGCCACGAGCTTGCGCTCGTGGCTGCCTCACACCCGCCACCTCACACACTCCACCGCTTGCCATTGCGCTTCACGGGCCGGTAGAGCGTGTCGCGTTCGACGGGGCGCAGGCCGGCATCGCGGATGGCCTTGGTGAGCGTGGCGGTGGTGACTTCCTGGTGGGTGCTTGCGCCGCCGACCTTGGTGATGTCGTACCAGACCACGGTGCCGTCGATGTCGTCGGCACCGCTCTGGAGCATGAGTTGGGCCATGGCCACGGTCTGCATGATCCAGAAGGCCTTGACGTGAGGGAAGTTATCGAGCATGAGCCGCGCGATGGCGAGCGTGCGGAGGTTTTCGAGGCCGGTGGGGCCGGGGCGGTCTTCGAGTTCGGAGCCATCGGGGAAGAAGGGGAGGGGGATGATGGTTTGGTAATACCCGAAGGGACTGGGGACTGGGCACTGGGCACTGGTGGCGGAGGATGCGCGTTGGCGGGCGAGCATGTCGAGGGGCTTGAGGGTGCCGGGGCGCGTGAGTGTGATAATGGGGGCGGTGCTGGCGCCCTCGCGATAGCCGAGGTGGCCGGATTCCGCGGGCGTGCTGGCCTCGGGAGCCCGGGCTTGCGCCCGGGCCTCTTTAGGCGCGTCGTCACCCCGGCGCTGCGCCTCGCGGGCTCCAGTGGTTGCGTACCCGAGGCGGGCGAGGGCCTCATCCTGGGCTGTGCGGAGCATCTCCAGGTGCACCAGGCGGTCGTGGCGGGTTTCGATGTGGCCGTAGAGGAGCGTGGCGTTGGTGTTGAGGCCGATCTCGTGGGCCACGCGGTGCACATCGAGCCACACATCGGAGCGGATCTTGCCCTTGTACGCCTCGTCGTGCACGCGGTCGTCGAAGACCTCCGCCCCGCCGCCGGGGAGTGAGCCCAGGCCCGCGGCCTTGAGTTCTTCGAGCACCCAGCGGATGCCGGCCTTGCGGTCATCCACCGAGTATTTCTTGGCGATCTTGGCGAGGTGAACGATCTCGACGGCGGTGAAGGCCTTGACGTGCAGGTCGCTGCCGAGCGCACGGGCTTCATCGCGGATGGTGGAGACGAGTTCGGGGTAGTACGACCACGGGAGCTTGGGGTGCAGGCCGCCCACACAGTGCATCTCGGTCGCGCCAGCCTCCACGGCCTGCCGGACCTGCTCACGCACGTACGCCATGTCGCGGGTGTACGCCCCGTCCTGACCTTCCTTGCGGTAGAACTCGCAGAAGGTGCACGAGAGGGCGCAGATGTTGGAGTAGTTGAGGTGGCGGTTGATGTTGTAGTAGGCGGTGTCGCCGTGCAGACGACGGGCCACGCGGTTGGCGAGGGCGCAGAGCGTCCAGAGATCGGGTGTGTCGAAGAGGATTTCGCCATCGGCGAGGGAGAGGCGGTCGCCACGGTCGACCTTTGCCGCGATGGCGTCGAGACGGGCATCGCGGCCGGGGTTGGCAGGGCCGGGGCGGAGGGCGCGCGCGACAGCGGAATGGCCGTTGGCGGTGGTCGCGGGGTGTGCGAGCGTGGCGGTCATGTGTCGGTGGCATCGTACGCGGGGCGTGCCGCGTCGCACGGCTCGCCGAGCCTCGCCGTACGACGGCACCGGGTTGCACGATGGCACCGAACGCTTTACGCGGCCTTGCTGATGGCCCAGAGCATGCCCGACTGGCGCGTGGGGCAAACCGGTGCGGGCTGGGTGAGCGCCAGGACCGCGGCGCAATCGCTCCGCTTCCACCAGCCGCGCCGGCGCACATCGCGCTCGATCGCCGCGAGGCTCACGGCTCCTTCCAGCATCGCCCGGAGGGCGGGGCGGTCGGCGGCTTGCCAGAGGAGCACCGCCGCGTCGAGGGCGGTTGCGTCGTGGTCGGCTGCTCCACCCGCGCGGCCGCCGGCCGCCGCGCCGGCGGCCTGCGCAGGGAGAGCCTCGGCGAGCAGCCAGGTGCCCGCACGCAGGGACGATTCGATCCGATCCGCCAGCGGCCCGGCCAGCCCGCGGCCGCACTGTTCTGCCTGGCGGGCGAGGTCGGCGAGCGCGGCGGCACCGATGGCGACGGCGGCACCGCAGGGCCGAGGGGCACGCGTGCCGGGCACGGCCAGGAAGTGGTCGCAAAGGCGTGCCGCGGTTTCGAGGGCCTCTGGCCCGAGGGTGTAGGTGAGTTCGACGATGCGCTGCAGGCTGAGGCCGAGGGCGGACATGACGACGGAATCAGGCTCGCCCAGCCGCAGGCGGAGCGACAGGGGCATGGGCCTGCCGTTGGCCACGAGGGCGTCGATCAAGTCGATCCACTGCCCGGCGTCGATGAGTCGTTCGATCTTGCGGATGTTGATCATGGCCGGGTTCCTTGGCGGGTGGCCGGTCGTTGGCCCGCCCGCAGTAGTTGTACGTGGATTTCGGCCGCGTTCAAGGGCAAAGTCCTGCATTTGTTTGGCGAACCCGACCCTTACTGACAACACGCTGTCAGTGGGGGCTGACAGCGTGTTGTCAGTGGCGGGGGAGCGAGGATGGTGCGGGTTGTGCGGGCGGGTGAAGGGGAGCCAGCGCGGCCGGTCCGAGAGCCGGGGGCAGAGGGCGGGGGCGGGCGATAAGGCTTCGGGGGCGGCCCGGGCGGGTCGATGAGGACGCGGACGTTCTGCCGCGCACGCGGTCGGGATGCGCAGACGAAGGGACCGACATGCAACTGATTGAGATTCTCAAAGCCGCGTACGAGGCCGACGCCTCCGACATCCACCTTGTGGCCGGTCACCCGCCGGTGATGCGGGTGCACACGGTGGTGACGCCGATAGACATGCCCGCCTTGACGGCGGAGCAGTGCGTGGCGTTTCTGAAGGAGATGGCGCCGAAGGAGGCGCAGGCGCGGTTCGACCAGAACAAGGACGCGGACTTCTCGTACTTTGCGCAAGGGATCGCGCGGTATCGCGTGAACGCGCACATGCAGAAGGCGGCGGTGGGGCTGGCGCTTCGGATCATCAAGACGAAGGTGCCGCCCTTGGACAAGCTGAGCCTGCCTGACGTGATCACGCGGCTGACGTATCTGCCGCGCGGGCTGGTGCTGGTGACGGGGGACACGGGCAGCGGCAAGAGCACGACGCTGGCGGCGATGATCCAGAGCATGAACGAGCGGTACAGCAAGCACATCATCACGCTGGAGGACCCGGTGGAGTACACGTTTCAGAGCGACCGCTCGCTGATCGAGCAGCGGGAGCTGGGGGCGGACATGCCGAGCTTCGCGTCGGCCCTGAAGCACGCGCTTCGGCAGGACCCGGACATCATTCTGGTGGGTGAGATGCGCGACCTGGAGACGACGGCGCTGGCGATCACGGCGGCGGAGACGGGGCACCTGGTGCTGAGCACGCTGCACACGGTGAGCGCGAGCCAGACGGTGGAGCGGATCATCGATATGTATCCGGCGAACCAGCAGAACCAGATCCGCTCGATGCTGGCGAACACGCTGCAAGCGGTGATCAGCCAGACGCTCTTCTCGCGGATCGATGCGCCGGGCATGATCCCCGCGGTGGAGGTGCTGCTGTGCACGCCGGCGGTGCGGAACCTGATCCGCGAGGCACGGACGTTCGAGATTCCCAACGTGATCGAGACCAGCAAGTCGCTGGGGATGACCACGCTGGACAAGAGCATCGCGGAGTTGTACTTCAACGGCATGATCAGCCGGGATGATGCGATCGCCAGCGCGACGATGCCGGACAAGCTGGAGCGGCTGTTGGCGGCGTAAGAAGAGAAGGCACTGGGGACTGGGCACTGGTGTCGCGGTCCTGATGCGTTCTGTGTGCCGCGGATTCATTCGTGCATGTGCGCCTGCCGGTCTTCCCTAATGCCCGATGCCCAGTGTCCAGTGCCTTCCGGTTCCACCCATGCCCCTTTACCGCTACACCATCCGCACGTCCGCCGGGCAGCCGCAGAGCGGGACGGTGACGGCCGACTCGATCGCCACGGCGGCGACGGTGCTGCGCAACCAGGGTGCGCGGGTGTTGTCGATCTCGCCCTTGAAGGATGCGCTGGTGGCCTCGGGCCTGGCGGCCCGGATCAAAGAGATCAATGCGGGCAAGCCCAGGGCCAAGCACGTGCTGGATTTCACCACGCAGCTGGCGGTGATGATGCGGGCGGGGATCAACTTGCGAGCCGCGCTGGATGGGATTGCTGACCAGACGGAGCACCCTGCGTTCAAGAAGGTGATTCTGGCGATCAAGGGTGACGTGGAGGCGGGCAAGCAGTTTTCGGCGGCCCTGCAGCGGCACCCGCGGCTGTTCGGGCCGCTGTACATCCACATGGTGCGGGCGTCGGAGATGTCGGGCGCGTTCGCCGAGATGCTGGACCGGATCGCGGGGTACATCGGGCAGGAGATCGAGACCCGCAAGATGGTGATCGGCGCGGCGATCTATCCCGGTGTGATCGGCACCATGGCGGTGGGCGTGACCGTGTTTTTGCTGACGTTCGTGCTGCCCAAGTTCAAGGCGGTGTTCCAGGGCAAGGAGGACGTGCTGCCGTGGGCGACCAAGTTCCTGCTGGGGCTGTCGGAGACGATGGTGGCGCAGTGGCCGCTGATTCTCGGGGGGCTGCTGCTGGTGGTGGGCGGGCTGGTGGCGTTCAGCCGCACGGGGGTGGGCTCGTTCTGGATCGACAAGATGAAGCTGTCGGTGCCGATCCTGAAGACCATGTTCAGGTCGCTGTACATCAGCCGGTCTTTGCAGACCATGGGCCAGCTGGTGAACGCGGGCGTGCCGATGCTGGACACGCTGGCGATCACGGGCGACATCTCGGGCAACACGTTTTACAGGAATCTGTGGAAGAGCGTGTACACGAACGTGAAGCAGGGCAAGAAGATCGCGCAGCCGCTGCACAAGAGCCCACTTTTGCCGCAGAGCGTGGTGCAGATGATGTCGGCCGGCGAAGAGTCCGGAAAGCTGGGCGAGGTGCTCGACGAGATCTCGGGCTACTACGCCAAGCAGTTAAAGGACCATATCAAGGCGGTTACCAGCATGATCGAGCCCATCATGATCGTCATGATGGGATCGGTCGTCGGTTTCATCGCGATGGCGATCATTCTGCCCATCTTCAAGATGAGCCAGATCGTAAAGTGAAGCGGCAGGGTTGTTCCGGCGGAGCGAGGCCGGTTGAGAGGATGTATGCGACCCGTGCCCTGCCCTAACACATTTCGCTCCACTGCCGCCCATCGCGGCACAGCGCGCCCGTGCGCCGGCTTCACGTTGCTGGAGACGGCGCTGGCCACGGTGATTCTCGGGGTGGGCATCCTGGCGCTGATTGACGCGCAGGCCTCGTTCACGCGCCTGAACGACACCTCGTCGAGCTCGGCCACAGGGGCGTATCTGGCCAATGAACTCCGCGAGAGGATGCGCGACCTGCCCCGGCATGACCCGGTGACGGGGCTGTATACGTCGATCGTGAACGGCCAGTCCACGCTGGCGGGGTGGGGGCGGGAGACCGGCGAGAGCACCCTGGCCGACATGGACGATCTGGATGACTTCGACGGCGTGTCGTTCGGGACGGGCGGCACGTTCCCCGGCCCGATCGACGCCACGGGGCGCGTGCTCGCGGAGCTTGATTCATCGGGCAATGCGCTGGTTGCGAACGGGGCGCAGGTGAACATGCGCGGCTGGACGCAGGCCGTGGCGGTGGAGAAGGTGGACCCCCGCAACTTTGCCACGGTGCGGGCGCGCAACTACGCCGTGGCCGCGAACGGGAGCATCCCGGTCACCAATGTGGATCAGTTCCCGGTGCGCGTGACCATCGTGGTGTCGTACACCGCGCCCGGCACGACACGGGTGGACGAGATGGCACGGGTGGTGTTCATTGCGCCGCCGTGAGAGAGACGCCAGGCGCCGGACGCCGGACTCGAGTGCGAAGGACGCAGGGCACAGGACCGCTTGGGAGGCACAGGACAGCACGATGAACCGCTCGCTTGACTCAACCCGTTCCTTGATTCGCACGGTCGTGACCAGCCGGCGCGGCGTGGTGTCGGTGCTGGCCATGATGTTCCTGGTGCTGTTCGGCTCGCTGGGCGTGGCCATGACCATCGCCAGCAAGGGCAACCTGCGCACGGCGAGCACCCAGTTGCACGTGAACAAGGCCCTGGGCGCAGCGGAGACGGGGCTGGCTATCGCCAAGGCCCGGCTGCAGGAGGCGACCGGCCGCTTTGTGGTGGACAAGGGTGTGATTGATGCCGCGTACGGGCGGAAGCTGTGGGCGGGGACACTCTCGAGCGGCGACGGGCAGAAGACCGTGCTGCCGCCGCCGAGCGGGTTCAGCGAGGGTTCGCTGCCGGCGGGGCTGGCGGCAGCGCTCGTGAACGTGCACAGCGTTGACAGCAGCACGGTGGCGGTGTCGGGCCTGGCGTCGTCGGCGAGCGTGGCGAGCGCGCCCGCGGGCACCGACACGGGCGTGTACGCGGCCACGAACTGGGTGGTGACGGCCCCTGTGGCGATCGAGGGCAACAGCGGCACGGGCGCGCTCAACGCGGCGTTCCAGATCACGTACGCGCCGCTGGCCAACGGGACGGACATCCGCATCATCGCAACCGGCTTCAGCTCGCTGGGCGCGGGCGGTTCGGGGTTTGCGTTCAGAGCGCACGCGGCGACGGCGGACCGGTCGCTGACGCGGACGCTCTCGCAGGACTTCCGCATCGTGAAGCGGCCGCGCCATGCGGTGCTGAGCCCGGCGCGGGTGCTGATCGGCAAGAACGTGCAGATCACGGGCGACATTGGGACGCGGTATACACGGACCACGTACGACAACGGCGAGCCGACGCGGGTGAAGAGCGACTTCTACGGTCTGAACGCGTCGCTGGACGCGATCCTGGATGCGTTCTTCGCGGGCGTGAAGAACGCCGACGTGGATGGGGACAACCGCTTGCGTGTGAACCACGCGGGCGAGGCGGCAGGTTTGCCGAACGCGAGCACGAACCCCGCGCTCTTCGCGGCGGGCGGCAACCCCTTTGCCGATGCCACCCGCGACGGGTATGTGGATGACTTCGATCTGTTCCTGAACTATTACGGCTCCGACGACGGCACCGGGCGCAAGCGCGTGAACCTCTCGACGGTGAACGTGCCCGACGCGGACCTGATGTACCTGATCGACTCGGCGGTGCCCGACCGCAATCGCAACGGCGTGTACGGCTACACGGACAGCAACAACAACGGGCGGCGCGACAGCGGCGAGGCCTTCCTTGACGGAGACGACGTCGCGCTGGGCTACCTCGACCGTGTGATCGACTACAAGGACCAGTACGCCAAGATCCGGGGCTCGCTGTCGTTCAAGGTGCCGAGCAGTCAGTGGGAGACCGACAAGGGGAGCTACAAGAACTTCATCCAGGGCCCGATCATCCCCGCCAAGCCGGGGCAGTCGCCGGTGAACTTCGGCGTCTCCGACAGCGCCCTGCCGCCGGTGGACAGCGCGACGTTCGCCAACCCGCAGGCGACGCTGAGCGCGAAGGCGACGGGCAGCTTCAACACGCAGGTGGGCCAGCAGATCGGCTGGAGCTCGACGGACCTGGCGAACTACCCGGCCGCGAACAACAACGCGGGCCAGCCGCAGTATTGGCGTGCGAACCTCGCCAACGCGACGGTGAAGGCGGCGACCGGGCAGGACCTGTGGGAGAAGATGCCGTTCAACTCTCCGGCGTACACGGACTACTACGTGCGGCCGCGCTACGTGAACGTGACGTTCACGAACGTGACGATCCCCAAGGGCAACAACGGCCTCTTCGTGAACTGCAAGTTCATCGGGGTGACCAAGGTGGACTGCGACACGGGGAACACCAACGGCAACTGGAACCTGTACGGCCGGCTGAAGTGGGACAGCGCGGCGGGGGGGCCCGTTGCCTACACCGACCCGCTCGACAAGTCGGACTTCGTGCGCTACACCAGCGGGCTGGTGGCCGACGGCCCGGCCAACTACTCGGATTTTCCCGACCCGCCGGTGATCGGGGGCGTGGTGCGCACGGGCACCGCCCGCGACACGAAGCTCTATTCCAACAACCTGCGCTTCCACAACTGCGAGTTTGTCGGCTCGATCGTGGCCCCCACTCCTTCCACGTTCACGCATGTTCGCAACAAGATTCAGTTCACGGGGTCCACGCGGTTCCGCACGATGACAGACAGTTCGAGCGAGGCCACGGCCGCGAACTTCACGTCCGGCGACGTGGCGGAGCTCAAGACATCCGCCATGATCCTGCCGAACTACTCGGTGGACATCGGCACGTTCAACAGCCCCACGGACAGCTACACGGGCTCCAACCCGCCGGTGGCTCAGAGTGTTCACCTCGCGGGCACAGTGATCGCCGGGATGCTGGACGCCCGCGGCAACACGACGATCGACGGGGCGCTCATGCTGACGTTTGACCCGACGCCCGGGGAGGGACCCCTGAACTACTTCGGGCAGACGGTGGGCAACCCGGCCCTGTTCAACGCCTCGCTGGGGTACTTTGGAGCGGCCGACGGCGACGGTGAGTCGCTGGACCCGGCATCGCTGCCGCTGGAGGGCGGCGTGAAGATCGCGGGTTGGGATTCTGACGGCGACGGGCTGGCGGACCTGCCGGCCACGCCCCGCCCGGACTCGGCCGCGATCGCGGCGGGCACGATCAGGGCGGTGCCGTTCTACGGCTACGGCCGCGTGGTGCTGAACTGGAACCCCACGCTGCCCATGCCCGACGGCATCATGCTGCCGCTGCAGTCGGTGGCGCTCGCGGGCACATATCGGGAGGGCCAGCGATGAGAACGGAAGGCACGAAGGCACGGAGGCACGAAGGCACGAAGGCACCCGCCGCGGCGGGTGAACTGCGGCACATGGGCACGAATACCGGGCGAGCGTTCAGCATGGTCGAGCTGCTCATGGCCCTCACGATCAGCGCGACGCTGCTGACTGCCACGATGGTGGCGCTGGACGTGATGTTCAAGCGTTACTCGGCGATCAGCGACTCGGCCGGCTCGCACGTGGTGGCGCGGACGGTGATGCACCGCATGCTCTCGATGATCCGGACCGGGCGCGACTTCGGCCCCTTTCCGGCCGACGTGCTGGACAGCGCGCAGAACCCGGTTTCTTCCACGAGCATCGAGTTCGTCTCGGCGCAGGACACGGCCGCGGGCACGCGGACGCTTACGCGCATCGAGCGGCGCACTGCCACAACGGTGGCCCTGGAGAGCGTGAGCACGGTGCAGCGCGGGCCGTACGCGCTGTGGCTGGTGATCGAGACCACCACGCCGCAGGGCACCACCACGACGGAGCGCCCGCTGATCGACGGCGTGACGGCGGTGGCCTTCAGCCTGCTCTACGACGTGGGCCCGCGGCTGCGGCGTGCGACTATCGATCTGTCGATCCAGCCGCGCTCCAGCGAGGTGGGCGAGTACGACGCCGCGCGGCGGCAGTACGTGGAGCAACGCATGATGCAGACGCAGACGACCGACCAAGTGGTGCGTCTGGTGGCCTCGGCGGGGCCCCGCGTGAACGACGGCGAGTGAGCGGGGCCCGGGCGCCGCGCTACCCTTCGTGTGCGCATGTCCAGGGCCTGTGTCTACCTCGAAACCTTCGGCTGCCAGATGAACGAGCTCGACAGCGAGCTGGTGTCGGGGCAGCTTCGCGCGCTGGGCTACACCTTCGTGTCCGACCCGATGAGCGCGGGCGTGGTGCTGTACAACACCTGCTCGGTGCGCGAGCACGCCGAGCAGAAGGTGTGGTCTCGCCTGGGCGAACTGGCGGTGCGCAAGGCCCGTGAGCCGGGGCTGGTGGTGGGCGTGCTGGGCTGCATGGCCGAGCGCGAGGGCGACGCCCTGATGAAGCGCATGCCGGTGGTGGACCTGATGGTGGGCCCGGCGGAACTGGACAAGCTCCCCGCGCTGCTCGACAACGCTGTGCGCACCCGTGCTTCGCTGCAAGGCGACCTGGCCACGATCAACCTTGCGGCCACGCCGGAAACCCAGAAGCCCGATGTGAGCCGCCTGACTTCGGCCAACCAAGCCGCGCTCGCGGGCTCGGCGAGCCGTCGCTCATCCACGCTGGCCGCGGCGGCGGACAACCTTGAGCTTCTCGACCTTTCGCGGGCCATCTCGGCGCGAGATCACGGGGCCGCGAGCGGGCGATCGGCGTATGTGCGGATCACGCGGGGCTGCAACAAGTTCTGCACGTACTGTGTGGTGCCGTTCACCAGAGGCGCGGAGGTGCACCGGCCGCCCGAGCACATCGTGGATGAGTGCAAGCGGCTGGCGGATGCGGGGGCGGTCGAGATTACGCTGCTGGGTCAGACGGTGAACCACTACCGCTTTGAGCACGGCGCGGCGGTCTCGATCAACGGCGTCACACAGCCGCAGAAGGGGCGGGTGTACAAGTCAGCCGAGGCGGACTTCACCGATGCCTATGCGGGGTCGAGCACCACCACGTTCGCGGACCTCCTGGCCCGCATCCACGAGGCGGCGCCGGCCATCGAGCGTCTGCGGTTCGTGACGAGCTATCCGCGGTCGTTTGGCAACGATGTGCTGGCCGTGATCCGCGACCACCCACGTATCTGCCGCTACCTGCACGTGCCGGCCCAGAGCGGCTCGGACCGCATCCTGAGCCTGATGAACCGCGGCTACACGGCGGGGGAGTACGTCGAGTTCCTCGACCGGGCCCGCGCGTTCTTGCACCAGCCCGAGCGCGGCCGGCCCCTGACGCTCGCCGGGGACATTATCGTGGGGTTCCCGACCGAGACCGACGAGGACCATGATGCCACGGTGTCGCTGTTGCAGCGGGCGAGGTACAAGAACTGCTTTATCTTCAAGTATTCGGCGCGGCCGGGCACACCCGCCATGGAACGCCTGCCCGATGACGTGCGCGAAGAGGTGAAGCGCCGGCGCAACGCCGAGTTGCTGGCGGTGCAGAACCGCATCAGCGAAGAGGTGGGGCGAGAGTTTGTCGGGCAGACGCTGCGCGTGATGGTTGAGGGTGTGAGCCAGCGCGACCGCAAACGCGCCCAGGCGACGGCACCCGGCACAGTCGCCGCCATGCCCGTGGGTTCGGTGGCCCTCACCGTGTCGGCTCGCGGCACAGCAGCCCCGCCGATCGGGGGTGGTGAAGGGCCGGATGAGGGCTGCTGCGACACGGGCAACTCGCACATCCAAGCGACGGATGGGCCAGCGGTTGCGGGGGTGTCGCCGTGGGATGCGGGCGCGGGCACGGTGCAGCTTTCGGCGCGCACCGATGGCGATCTGATCGTGTTCTTCGATTGCCCCAGAGGTGTCGCGCCCGATGACCTTGTGGGCCGCATCGTGCCCGTGCGTGTCACGGGGTCGCGGCCGTTGGCGTTGGATGCGTGCCTGGTGGGGTAGACGCCGGAGGGCTTCCCTGACGGTCGGGCTCCATGCCTTGGAAGCGAGCCCCCCTCAGCGGAGCACGACAAACCCAGACTCGCCACCATGCGGCGTGACATCGGGGAGGCTGGAGCGATCCTCGCCCCGGATGTTGCCGCCCATCTCGGCGCGCAGCTCGGTGAGGAAGGCCTCCACATGCTGGGCGGCACCCTGCACCTCCAGCAGCACGGACCCGTCCGGCTCGTTCCGCACCCAGCCAGTCACGGCGAAGCCGCCGGCCACGGAGCGCGCCGTGGCCCGGAACCCCACGCCCTGCACCCGCCCCGAGTAACGCACGCGAACCCTCATGCCCGACGGTAGCGGGGTCGGCCGATTTCGCCCATTCTCACAGGCTCGCGGGCGGGCGACGACGCCCGTAGCATGGTCCGTGGCGACCGCCGGACCAAGCCCGTTCAACGATGACAAACGCCGCGTGCTGGAGGCGACCGATCTGGTGCGTCTCATCGGCGAGCAGGTGTCGTTGCGGAAGGCGGGGCGCGAGTTCAAGTGCGTCTGCCCCTTTCACGACGACCACAACCCGAGCATGTGCGTGGTGCCGCACAAGCAGATCTACCACTGCTTTGTGTGCGGCGCGGGGGGTGATGCCCTGTCGTTCGTCATCAACTACCACAAGATGTCGTTCCGCGAGGCGTTGCAGTTTCTTGCCGATCGCGCGGGAATCACGCTCAGCCCGCCGCCGCGCAGGGGCGGGCTGGTTTCCGGGCCGCGCAGCGCGGACGAGCCGGAGTACGCGGACGCGGGGGAACCGGCGGGAATCTCGCGCGGTGCGCTGCTCGACGCGAACAGCGTGGCCCAGTCCTTTTTTCAGGGGATTCTGCGACACCCGGAACACGGCGCGGCGGCGCGGGCGATCCTGGCCAAGCGTGGCGTGTCGGATGAGATGGTCGCGCTCTTTGGCCTGGGGGCATCGCCGGACCGATGGGACGGGCTGGCGGTCACGCTCTCGGCCAAGGGGCTTCCCGCGGCGCCGTTTCTGGCGGCGGGCCTGCTGAAGCAGCGGGAGGGCGCATCGGGGGTGTACGACGCCCTTCGCAACCGGCTGACGTTCCCCATCCACGATTCGCTCGGGCGTGTGATCGCCTTTGGCGGGCGGAGGGTGAACGACGCGGATGAGCCCAAGTACCTCAACAGCCCCGAGACGCTGCTGTTTTCCAAGAGCGCAACGCTCTACGCGCTGCACCATGCGGCGCAGGCGATCCGCCAGGACAAGACGGTGATCGTGTGCGAGGGGTACATGGACGCTATCGCGTGCCACCAGGCGGGCGTGAAGAACGTGGTGGCGACGCTGGGCACAGCGCTGAACGCCTCCGGCGCGCGGGTGCTGCGGCGGCTGGCCGACACCATCGTGCTGCTCTTTGATGGAGATGATGCGGGGCAGCGGGCGGCGGATCGCGCGGTGGAGGTGCTGTTTGCGGAGCCTGTGGATGTGCGCATCGCCCTGATGACGGCGGTGCCGGCGGAACCCGGCCAACCGATGCCCAAGGACCCGGATGAGCTGCTCAAGCAGCCGCGCGGCGTGGAGCGGTTCAAGTCGATGATCGGGGGCGCGGTGGATGCGCTGCAGTTCCGCTTTGACAGGCTGCACGCCTCGACACGCTCGCTCGCCCTCGCCGCCCGCTCGCGCGTGTTCGAGGAGGAGATCACGCGGCTGGGCACACTGGGCCTTGATCGGGTCGCCCCCATGCGACGGGAGCTCATTGTCCAGCGCCTCGCGGGCATCGCGGGCATCCCGGCGGGCACCGTGCGCACGGCCCTCGCGCAGGCGGCGGCGAGGGCTGTGCGGCCCCGTACCGATGCCGCGGGCATGAGCGCGCCCGGTGCGGCCGCAACACTTGAGCCCACTGGGGCCATGCCCGCCGCGCCGCAGACGGACGATGCTTGGGTGGTGGCGTGCGCCCTCTCGCACAGCCCTGTGCTCGCTAGCTTTGATGAGGACGATCAGGCATGGCTCGCGGCCGGTGCGGGCCTGGCGGGCCCCGGGGCGGAGCTTGCGCGGACGCTCGCCGACCTGGCTGGAAGGATGCGAACCATTGCTGTGGCTGACGTGATGACCGCGTGCTCTGACCCGTCGGCACGTGCGCTGGCCGCGGCATGGCTCGCCGAGGTGGACCGCTTCACGGGTGGACATGGCCCGACGATCGCGGGCAAGTGCGCTGAAGCCCTGGCCCGGGTGCGCCGCCGCCGCACGCTCGACACCGAACTCGAACGCGCCCCGGACATTGAGACCCGTATCCGGGTGCGTCAGCGGATCAACGCCGAGTTTGGCAGCCTTGGCACGAGCATGCCGCGGCACGCGTCGTCGTGAGACGGGCCCCTGTGGCCCCGCCGGGCGTCCGCGGCCGATACTCTGACTCCGAGCGTGAGCATTTTGCACACCCAGCCCGCCGCGTGGCCCGCCGTCGCACCCCCGAGGCTCGCGGCAACCATCCGCCCGCTCGGGGCCGTGGGCAGCATCGCGCCGGGTTCGGTCTGCCTGCTGGGCGTGCCCGATGACACGGGCGTAGCGATGAACAACGGGCGGGTTGGGGCGAAGGGCGGCCCGGCGGCGTTTCGTGCCGCGCTGGCGCGGTATGGCGTGGCGGACTGCGCCCTCTATCAAGCGGCAACGCAGGGCTCGGGCTCGCGCCCGGCGGTGTTTGATGCGGGCGATGTGGTGCCCTGCGCCACGCTCGACGAGACCCATGCGAGGGTGGCTGCAGCGGCGCGTGCGTTGGTGGATCGCGGGCTGCTGCCGGTCGCGATCGGCGGGGGGCACGACCTGACGTTCCCGTTTGTGCGCGGCGTGATTGAAGCCCACGAGGCTCGCGGCTCGTCGACGGTGCCGCGCTCCGGCGTGTACGTGGACGCCCACCTTGATGTGCGCGCGGAGCCCGGCTCGGGGATGCCCTTCCGTGCGCTCGTCGAACGCTGCGGCGTGCGGTCGCTCACGTGCATCGGCATGGAGCCGCTGGTGAACACGGCCGAGCACTTTGCTTGGTTTGCCAGCCATGGAGGGAAGGCTGTGGGCGTGCGCGAGTCGCAGCGCACCGACGCCGCGGCGCTGGTGCCATCAGGCTCGAGCGGCGCGTTCGTGTCAATCGATCTGGATGGCTTGGATGCGGCGTTCGCGCCGGGGGTCTCGGCGGTGAACCCTTGCGGGCTGGACCCCGGCACGGTGAGTGGTGTCGCGCGGGCCGCGGGGCGGTCGCCGAACGTGGCGTGCTTTGACATCATGGAACTGAACCCTGCGTTCGATGTGGATGGTCGCACTGCACGGCTTGCGGCGTACGTGTTCCTGTCGTTTCTCGCGGGGTTGGCGGAGCGTGGGGCGTGAGCGACCAACTCATCCGTCATGCGCGGCTGCACACTGACAGGCCCGGCGAACCGCTGGCGGACATTTTCGTGCGCGGCGGGCTGATTGCCGAGGTGCGACGGGTGGTTGCTGGCGCGGCACCTGCGGAACCGACTGGCGACGCGGTGGATGCCGCGGGCCGCGTGGTGCTGCCCGGCTTTGTGGATTGCCACACGCACGCGTGCTGGTTTGACCCCGACGGGATTCGCGGCTCGCACCGGCTGGATGAGTGGGAGATGAAGCGGCGCGGCACGCCATACCTCGACATCCTGAAGGCGGGGGGTGGCATCATGGCCACCGTGCGGGCTGTTCGCGGTGCCACGCGGCAGCAACTCGCCAGCCAGTTGGGGGAGCGATTAGCGGTGCTCCGTGCGAACGGCACCACCACCGTCGAAGTCAAGAGTGGGTACGGGCTCTCGACCGCGGATGAGATCAAGATGCTGCGGGCTCTTCACGATCAGCCCGGTGTCGGTGCACGCGAGATCATCGCGACCGCCCTGCTCGGCCACGCGATCGACCCGGATGTGCCCCGCGACGTGTTTGTCCGGCGCACCATCACCGAGACACTCGATGCGGTGCACGGCGAGTTCCCGGGCATCACGATCGATGCGTACTGCGAGGAAAGCGCGTGGTCGCCGGAGGAGTGCGAGGCGTTGTTTCGGCGGGCCGACTCGCTGGGTCACCCCTTCCGCGTGCATGTCGATCAGTTCCACAGCCTGGGTTTCACGCCGCGTGCGATTGCGTTGGGTGCGCGCAGCGTGGACCATCTCGAAGCCTCCACGCCCGCCGATCTGGATGCGATTGTGCAGGCGTCGCCCACACAGAAAGGCGGTGGGCCGTACGCCGTCGCTCTGCCCGCCTGCGGCTTTCACCTCGACGGGCGTTACGCAAACCTCTCGGCATTGGCCGCCGCGTGCCCGGATCGTGTCTGCATCGCGACGAACCTGAACCCCGGCTCGGCCCCGTGCTACAGCATGGCACCGGTGATCGCCCTGGCCGTCCATCACTACGGGCTCACGTTCTCTCAGGCCCTTGCCGCGGCCACCATCAACCCCGCACGCCTGCTCGGTTTCACCGACCGTGGCGAGGTCGCACCGGGCAAGCGGGCTGATCTGGTGCTTATCAACTGCACGGACGCGAGATCGCTCGCGTTCACCTCCGGCATCAACCATGTCGCGGCAGTGTGGCTGCACGGCTGCCGGCACAAGTTTCTCTGATTCCCCGCCAACAGTGGATCGCTTCTTCAGCCGCACGGACCGCGGTTGTCCACTTCCGCAACTGGCCGTGCGAGGCGCTCGCGCTACCATCGGCCCTTCCATGGCACGCATTCCCAAGCTCGGGCCACGAGAGATCGACATGGCGTTCACCGCCGCGCAGTGCGTGGTGGAGACGCACCGACGGATCGTGCCCTTCCTGAAGGTGGGGCAGACGCTTGGGCAGATCGACAGCGAGGTGGCCCGGGTGCTGGAGGACCTGGGGTGCCAAAGCTGTTTTCACGGCTACCGCATCGGGCGCGGCCCGGCGTTCACGGGCCACGCCTGCCTCTCGGTGAACGACTGCGTCGTGCACGGGTTTCCCGGCAGCTACGACCGGCCCATGCGACCGGGCGACCTGCTGAAGATCGATATCGGCGTGTGGAAGAACGGCTTTGTGGGGGATGCGGGCTGGACGTACTGCTTCAAGGGCTACCCGTCCGACACCGCGAAGCGGCTCATGGATGTGGGAAGGGAGTCGCTGCGCCGGGGCATCTCGAAACTCGCTCCGACGAACACCTACATGGCGTGGGCCAGAGAGGTGCAGACGTGCGTCGAGGTCGAGCACAAGCTTCACCTGGTTCGAGGGCTGGGCGGCCACGGCATCGGCATGAAGAAGAACGACCGCGAGCGGGGATTGCACCTGCCGCCGTTTGTCTCCAATGTGGTGCCCGAGTCCCACAGCGACTGGCCCGAGAGCACGCTGGCGTGCGAGCCCGGCGTGCTCATCGCCGTTGAGCCCATGCTCGCGGCGGGCACGGGCGAGACCGCCAGCCGCGGCAACCCGTGGCCCGTCTACACGAAGGATGGGTCGCTCAGTTCGCACTACGAGCACGATGTGCTCATCACCGACAAGGGCCCCCGCGTGCTCACGGAAGGGATGGATGAACTGCCCGACATCGTGGGCTGAGGCAAGGGGCAGGGATCGAGGCGAGGTTGAGGGGTGGCTGGGCTCTGTTGAAATCGCTGCTTGAAGCCCGGCACTTCGGTTGCACCCCTTCAGGGTGCGATCGTGGGGGGTGCCACTTCCGGGGGTTTCGGCGCCAAGCCGCCTCAACCCCCGGCGAATTTCTCTCAGCCCGACGGGGTGGAAGGCATGGATTCAACCGAGTAGGGTGAACGGGCATCGGCTTTGTGTGCCCGCTGCTCACACGCTTATACTGCGCGGCTGTCTAGACCGTACGGAGCCGCGCAGCGTGAGCGAGTCCACACTCATCGGGTCGCCGTTTTCACTGGAGGTCGTGGCCGGTCCGCCGCTGCAGCCCATCACGCTGTCGCCCACGCGGGCGATGACCATCGGCCGGCTGCCCGAGTGCGATGTGCAACTGCCCGAGTCGGAGCGCACGATCTCGCGGAAGCACTGCCGGCTGGAGCCGCGTGTGGGCGGGGAGTGGCTGGCGATCGACCTGGAGAGCCGGCACGGCACGTTCATCAACGATGTGCAGTTGTCGCCGCTGGTGCCCACGCCGCTGAAGCCGGGCGACCAGCTTCGCATCGGCCCGTGGGCGCTGCGGTTCGTGGCCCCGGGGGCGCGGAACTTCAACTCAACCTTCACGACCGATGACACGAGCGCGCAGGGCGCGGGGCAGGTGGAGCCGGTGCCGCGCCAGCGCCAGAGCGCCATCGACCGGCGGCGGCTGGAACTGCTCATCAAGGCCGCCAAGGACATTCAGCGGGCCACCACCGAACTCGAACTCGCCGAGTGCATCGTGGATGCGCTGATCGAGGGGACCGGCTACCCGCGTGCCGCGGTGATCCGTCCGACGGCCGGCGGCCACGAGCGAATCGACATCGTGGCGAGCAAGATGGCTCCCACCTCCACGGCCTCGTTCCACTTCAGCCGCTCGCTGGTGTCGGCCGCGTGCAGCGGCCAGATGGTGCAACTCCGCAAAGACGACGGCCCGGTCGCCCCCATGAGCATCCTGTCGGTGGGCACCGTTACGGCCCTGGCCATGCCCATTCTGCTCGACAGCGCAGCGGAGCTGTGCATCTATCTGGATTCACGCCGCGACGAGCCCCCCACGCAGGAGGACGCCGCGGCGTTCTGTCAGGCCATCACGGAGATGTGCAGCCTTTCGCTCTCGAGCCTGAAGCGGCAGAGCGCCGAGGCCGACCGCCAGCGGTTGACGGAGCAGCTCAACGCCGCGACCGAGATTCAGCGGCAGATCCTGCCGTCGATCAAGGGCGACATGGGCGGCGTCTCGTATTGCATGGACCTGCGCCCCGGCAAGTTCGTCGCCGGGGATCTGTTCGACATCATCCGCCTTGACGACACGCGCGTGGCATTCTTCCTAGGCGACGTGGCGGGCAAGGGGTTGCCCGCGGCGATTCTCGCCGCGACCACGCAGAGCTTTCTGAACGCGGCCCTGCGCTACTGCGACGACCCGGCCGACGCGGCCACGGCGGTGAACGCCCACCTGGTGCCGCGCTGCCCCGGCAACAAGTTTGTTTCGCTGTGGCT
Organism: Ulva armoricana; assembly: GCA_032360965.1. Taxonomy (NCBI): domain Eukaryota; kingdom Viridiplantae; phylum Chlorophyta; class Ulvophyceae; order Ulvales; family Ulvaceae; genus Ulva; species Ulva armoricana. Next base: position 22,134 of record JAUMHO010061776.1, read on the forward strand.
GGGCGTGCTGGACACGCAGACGGGCACACTCACCTATGTGGACGCCGGGCACGGCCACTGGTTTATCCGGCCGCCGGGCGGTGAGCCCCAGCCGGTGATCGTCCGCGAGGGGACGGGTGTGCCGCTGCGGGTGATCGAGGACCATCAGTACACCAGTGCCAAGATGCAACTCGCGCCGGGCACCCGGATCGTGCTCTATTCCGACGGCGTGGTGGAACAGCGCGACCCGTCGGAGCTTGAGGAGTTTGGCCTGCCGCGGCTGGTGGCCACGGTGGGGCCCGCGACCGACGCCGACACCGAGGTGCAGATGATCGTGCAGGCGGTGTACCGCTTCGCGGGGACCGATGCGCTGTCGGACGACCTCACCGTGGGGTCGATCCTGTACGAGGGGCCGCAGCCAGTGCTGAAGACGCTGGGCTAGGGAGGGATGGGACGAATGGCCCCGCCGGGATTCGAACCCGGGACCGAGCGATTATGAGTCGCCAGCTCTGGACCGCTGAGCTACGGGGCCGCGTCTGAGCCGTCATCGTATCTGAGCGCCATGAGTCACTCTGGCCGGGCCGCAGCGCAGCTCGCCCCACCAGGGCACCGACCCGCCCGCCGCGCCCGAACCGACGGGCAGGGCGAAGACGCGTGGCGCATCGGTCAACAACTCGGCCCCGTCAAAGCTGATCGACTCGGGCGCACGCCCCGGCGCGGCGACTACCAACTCAAAGGGCCGATCTGCGGGCAGAACGAGCCGCGCCCGACCGATCGTGTCGGTCTGCACGGCCACGGGGCTGGGCGTCGAACGCACGTAGTCGGAGACGCGCATGACGTGCTTGGGGTTCTGCGGCCGGGCACGCACAACCGCGCCGGCGATGGGCGTGCCCTCCGGGGTACTCACAAGCTGAATGAGCACCTCGCGTTCAACTGGCGCGGCCGCGACGGGCCCGGTTCCACCCCCGCCATCGGTTCCCGCGCAACCGCCCAGCAGCCCGACAGCCACGACCATACCCATGCTCACGGACCGGCACATCATGCGGGCAGCATAGCGGGAAGACGGACCGCGGTGCGAGCGCACCCGTGAAGCACCGCCGGTGCCCACCTGAACCCACGCTTCGCCACTCCCCCGCCACCGGCCACCACTGCGTTCACGATCTACACTGCGCCACTGTGGCCAAGGCCTCCGCCAAGTCCGTTGCACCGTCCGCGAACGGCAAAGCCGCCGCGCCGGTACGGGCGCCGACGGCGGTCAGTGCGCTGCCGCCGCCCATCGAGTTGGGCTCGGTCATCGGCCACGCAGGGGCGGTCGGCACGCTGCGGGGCGCGGCCAGCGGCACGCGTCTCCACCACGCGTGGGTCTTCCACGGCCCCCCGGGCATCGGGAAACTCACCACCGCGCGGGCGTTCGCGGCGGCGCTGCTGGGTGTGGCCGCGGAACGCGCGATGAGCCACCCGGACCTGCACATCGTCACGCGGCAGACGGCCAGGTTTCACAGCGACTCTCGCCTGCGCGAGCAGAAGCAGACCACCATCCCCACCGCTGTGCTGCGGCAGTTCGTCATCGACCCCGCGACGCTCGCCCGGACCGTGGTGAGCGATTCTCCGGCCGCCAAGGTGTTCATCATCGACGAGGCCGACATCATGAACGCCGCAGGCCAGAACGCGCTCCTCAAGACGCTGGAAGAGCCCCCCCCCGGCACCGTGCTCATCCTGGTGGCGGACAACGAAGACGAGCTGCTCCCCACCGTTCGCAGCCGGTGCCAGCGTGTGGCCTTTCAAGCCCTTGACGATGCTGACATGGCCCGGTGGCTCGCGGCGAGCGGCCGCGACGTGGCCCCCGCCGACCGGGCGGACCTCTTCGCCTTCGCGGCTGGCTCGCCGGGCGCTGCTCTCTTGGCGCTGGACCACGACCTGCTCACGTGGGGACGCACACTGCGGCCGATGCTGGCCGCGCTGACATCGGGCGGGCGGGCCGACGGGATGGGCGGCGCGATGGGCAAGCTGGTGGGCGAGCAGGTGGAGCGCCACGTGGCGGCCTCGCCGGCAACCAGCAAGGAGCACATCAATCGCGTCTGGGCGGGGCACATGATCGCCTATCTGGCCCGCTGGGCCCGGGCCATGCTCCGCTCCGCAGCTGCCGGGGCAGACCCGCGCCCAATGCAGCGGGCGCTTCGCGCGATCGACGTGGTTTCGGAGGCGCAGGCCCAGATCGATTTCAACGTGCGATTCGGTGATGTGC
>JAUMHO010061797.1:0-24255 GCA_032360965.1 Ulva armoricana
TCGAAGAGGGGCACGGTCACAGGTGCATCACGCCACAGCGTACAGGTCTCGAATCAGACCACCCTATCACACAGCCTACAGGGTGTGTATGTAATTACATCGAAGAGGGGCACGGTCACAGGTGCATCACGCCACAGCGTACAGGTGTGTATGTATCTATGTATGATTACATCGCCGTATCCATAAGGACATTGACTGGGTGTGTGTGTGGGAAATCACTGTGAGGGGGGGGGGGCACGAGGTTTCGTGCCATGCGCTGCCTGCCCTGTGTGGTCACATGTTGGGGGAGCTGAGGCCAGGGGGAACACATTCCCACGAGAGCGTGCTCAGGCCCGCGCCACGTGGAAGCAACCAACAGCACTGCTTGGCCAATTCACTACCGAACAGTGTAACATACGCTCTGCTAATTGTCACTCATGCATGGCAATTTGCTGACATATACAGCCTATAGTTTTCCTGTCCCGGGTGCGCAACTCAGAAAGTGGACACGATGATATCGCCAAAATAAGCCGCACAGGTGATTGTGTGGATGCAAAATGCTGGTGTGTGCCTGTGATAACCTAGGCTAGGAGGTGGGAGGCTAGAGTAATGGGGGGCGGTTGGGGGGGGGGGGGGGGGTTCAAGGCGCACCCGCTGTGTGTCCAGGTCTAGGGAGGACAGAGGGCAGGACTTAGAGGCCTGGCGCAACCATCCGATATGCACGAGCTGGTTGACTTGCATAACAGCGTCGACCTGCTCATTACGCTTGAGGCGCATCTCTGGCGATGAGACAGCCAGGCTGTTGCTGAGTATGGCATGCGTCACATTCCACTCTGTCGCATCATTGTATGTCACACATCTGCCCGCAAACTGAACAATCTGCAGCAAGTACGGGCGTGAGGTTAGCTGTTTATCCCGGGCTGTGCTGTGGCTCGGAACAGCTGTTGGGTGTGGCTGTGCAGGTTCAACGATATTCAGGTCTATCGCGAACAGGGCCAGAGCCAGGGTCTTCCCAAGCAAGAAGGTAGGTAGACAACGCACCAGAGATCCAACATCAATCTTCTGTGCTGCCTCACCAACCCGACCCAGCAGAAGCGGCGAGACACTGCAAGGCACAGGCTGCAGTAAGCATCAGCAATTCACCGATTACATGATCATATGGGAAAATTACTTCACACGGATCTCGCGGTCCGGGATTACATTGGCCGCACTTGCACGAGTGCGTGTGTGACGATCAACGGCTTGCGGGGATAGCGTGTCAACAGTGACACCACGCAGCATTTCAAACGTGCCGCGGAGGGAGACACACCGAACAAGACATTTGTTGCTCATATGCGTTGATCGAACCAATGTAATAACGGGTTGGGCCTTGCGCTGGGGGTGCGATCGACAACTGTGGTCCCGGTGTGGTCCCAGCACAGGCGACTCCCTTTGACGTGGGCAACCGCCCAAAGCGTAGAAGATGGCTGTACAGTCGAGCTTATCTGGCCCAGGCTTTGGCTGTGGCGAATGAGTCTCTGGTCCAGTGGCTCTTTATAAACCTGCGCGGCTGATGCGCGAAACCGAGGAAGCACAGCAGGCGTCCAAATTAGGAAACCTGCACACAAAATTATTGGCCATCAAGTTCATGCAGAGAAGGCACGGTCGAAAGTCTCATCGACATGGCGCTGCGATTGGACTCGAGCGACGCTAAGCGGCGCGACACTAGCTTGCCGGGACAAGCTCCAACGTCGCCCGCACCAAGGACACAGCAACGTACATTCGTATAAGCGCAACCTTCACAACAAGGTATACAGGTCCAAACGTGCAAGCTCGATGGTGCCGTCGCGGTGGCTGTTGAGGCGCGCCAGTATCAATATCTGATACAGCCATGAGCAAATGATACGCAAGGTAAGAAACACTACCAGCAATCCACGATTACAAGAATCTGAGGCCCACAACACATATACAGGTGAACTGAAAGCTTGTCCAGGGCCTGACTAGCCGATCGCGGTCCGAGGTCTGCGACACGCAAATGCGGCATGGCTGGACACAACATCGCGCAGGTACCGGCTCACACCGATACGAACTAGTTAACTACTGTCTGTAATTTGCTTCCGCCGGGTTCAGGCGCGCTGGGATGGCATCCCTCGGGACTCAGTCGGGCGCAATGTTTCCAAGCGTTTGCAAGCCCGTGCCGTGCACTGAACTTTCACGGAAACTCAGTTAAAGGCATAGAAGCTTGAATGCACACCCGTACTCCAGAATACGCCCACGATGTTGTGGAGGTTAAGTTCAGTCCAACCGCTGTTGTCCGTGGAACGCTCGCCGACTGTTGCTGTGTACGAGTGTGATGGCTTGAAGACCACTGATATTGCAAATGTTGCGTTCTGTACCAAAGGCGGTTCTGAAGTGCACTGGCCAAGGAGTATAAGATAATACTCTGCAGCGATTTTGCTACTTGTGGACACGCATTGACTTGGGCAAGATAGAAGAAATGCCTGTGCTTAGCCGGATATTTTAGATGCGGTTGGAGCGAGGATCTGCGGCTGCATGCATGCGGAGCCCTTCAACGTGCATGCATAGCGCTGCCCTTTAAATTTTGGGTCCCAAGTTTTATCCCGACACGCTACATGCTCGCGGTCGGATAGATCGCGAGCCTGCGGGTGCCTGGATCGCATGCTGCAAGACAGGTTTATCGAGGCCAGTGCTGTTGGTTCATGGCCAAACCTGCCGGTAGCGCATATATGTTCGACATCTAGACATTGCCGCAGCTGATCATGGCCTTACGAGCTAGCTCCTGTCGAGTGCACTCGCTGCGGGCACGCACGGTTTCGAATTCGGATCGTATTTGGTCAGCCATGAAGCATGATGATCTTGATCACCCACATTCCTGTGCAAAGTTTCCTACACGCTTAAGCTAGCGAACGCAATTGCAAGCGTTCACCTCTACATGTATGGCCAAACGGCTCAAGAATTCAGCTCAGCAGACTGACCGCCGGGGTTGCTGTATCTTTCTGCTCCCGCACAGTAGTGCATGCTGCCTCACTAGGGCTGCTTCAGACAACGCAGGCTATGCAACACACAGCTACAGGCACACGCGTATACCGATTCCCTGATTGGCAACAACCAACACTTGCACGGTTCAGCTAGTGCTTTAGTGCTGGGGCGTGTATCCGCCCAGAGCCATGAAAAGCTTGCCGAGTCTTGCCTGGACGTTCTTTCAGTCAATACTGATCCATTTTAGCAGTCGAGTCAGTCACTCTCGTGCATGACCTCGCAGCATTGGTGCAGCCCCACGCTTGTGAGCACAACCTCAGACTGCGCCGTTGTTGTGACCTAGTCGTGCTGCACTCCCCTGCCATTCCACCCCCTTCCACCCGGCATCTTCCTCCTCCTCCTCCTCCTCCTCCTCCCAACCACCCTCCTGCCCCTCCCCTCTACTCAGGCTCTTTTGGCTGCCCGTCCTGCAGCAGCAACGCCTACTGTTGCATATATATATATTCGCAATCAGATCTTGGGGGACTCCCCTGAAATTCCTCGCTAGTTTGGACTTGTTGGCTGCAGGAGGGGTGCTGAGTTCAATTCTAATCTCAGTTTTTCATTCGCATTTGCAAATGCACATACATCCGGCATTTACGAATCCAATGCATGGTTTACTGATGTGTTGATCGGGGTCAAAACTTGAACGACGATGGTTGATGCGACTGTCCTCGCGCCTGTGTGTGTAGAAACAATCACCAGCAGATGTATCATGAATTCGAGGCCTGTGGGGGCATTGCATGCGCGCGCCGGCATGCAGGGCCGCAGATGCGGGCAGATCGATATCCTGGATGGCAGGACATGATAGAAAGTATTCGGCAGCATTAGATAGATACGGTGTGCACGTGGCATATCATTTAGCGTGACTCACAATATCCATGGCAGCTGTCACATGCTCGCACGGCTGACGGCCGCACGTGCCGCCGGATCCGAAGCACCCAAAGTACAGCTCATGGCTATACAGCCACACCAATTGCGTTTATGTGCGCGACTACAACCTCAGATTGAGCTGAAATTATATTTGACCAGCTTCCCTTAGCGTGGAGCCGTCCTTCAGGGCTCCCGCGAAGGATGTGCTGTGTTCATGTCCCACGGATCCGTCTCCAGGATAAACAAATCACTAGTATCTAGTTCATGCTCCCGTATCGGTGATCATCGGCTGCGCGCGCGGCCATGCCAGAATTGGAACTTTATTTCCACTGGCCCAAGTATCATCATGGCGGGCATTTGTGGAAAAGCGGAAAGTTTTTCACGGGTCGATCGAGCGTCACTTTACGGAGTTTGGACGGGCACCCACGCAGGCCTAGCACGGCCACGATCATCAAAAGATCATCTAAAGCATGTTGCAATACGGGTGAGCCTTTTCATGCATACACTTGAAGTCGCCGTCTGCAGATATGGTGCCTGTCGTGACCTCTTAGTGGCCGAGCTGCGCCTCGGCGAAGTCCTGGGCTGTGGCCATCCACGCAGGCTGCGGCCAGCCAGGCCTAGGGCGTGCACAGGCCGAGGCCGAGCTTGCCAGGGTGAACCAGCCATAACACGAGGTCCATGCATGCAGATAAACTATTCTGTATTGCTATCCACCTGGCGCCTGAGCACTGCAGCGAGTTCAGTTGCAGCGTGATACCAACTCCCTGACAGTGTCGTCCTCCCAGCCATGCTGCATTCGGCCTGTGCCTCCTTTTCAGCCTGTGCCTCCAAGACACCTGCGATTCGCATCGCAAAAGATCAGAAATCATGCCAGACCGGCCGCAGGGCCCCTGCAAATAGGGTGCATGTGAAGGGGGGCAACAAATCCACCAGGACTGCTTTGCACAGGAATACTGGCTGCAAGCGGGCGAGGCATGGACCCAGTGATCCACACGCGAATGAAACTCCAGTCCGGAAGGTGTCCACCACATGTACCACCAGCAGAACGTGCATCTGTGGGGCTAGGTAGAAAACCGAGGCAGGAGGTGGTGCACTGAGGCGATGCAACCGAAGGGGAGCGTCGAGGGAGCTGCAGAAGCGACGAGCCACAAAAGTTGTAACTCCACCAAGGGCAAGGTCAGCACCAAGGAGGACCTGGACCGTGCACACCGCAGCAGCGGCATCACGCGGGACACCGCCAGCTTGGAGTGCGTGTTCGATGACACGAGGGGCTCCGGTGGTACGTGCCAAAGGCAGTGGACTCCACGCATGCCTGCATGCATTAGTACTGTCAGTATTGTCATGGATGAGCAAGACGACAGGAGGTGTTCGATGCAGTGCCAGCGGTACCGGTGTTGCACAGGGTGATCAGCAAGGTCAATGGGGAGGTCGTAAACCTGGGCTTCACACGACCGACAGGTGTTGCTGCAAGATGGGATAATATAGGACTTCAGGTGGTCCTGTAGGGGATGTGACGACTGCAATGACACAATCGGGCCAGCCATGGTAGAGGTGGCTTCAGTGTGCGGTGCGCCCGTATTAAGCGTATGAGTCGCCGCTCGACGGTGTTTACGCACGCGTCTGGTGAGCGGGAGGTGGCCCTTAGGGCGGAAGCCATGGTGTATGCCCCAAGAGCAGAGTGCAGCACACCAGAAGCCTGCGCGGACGGTGGCACAGTCGAGGGGATGTGCGGGTAGTCCTGGTTCGGTGCGGCAGCAGACGGGGCCGGAGGAGGTGCATGCTCGCGCGAAGTGGCAGCGTCCCTTGCACAGACCCCCATCCAATGTGGGCAGGGAGATTCAAAGGAAGCACCCGTGAATTCAGCGGTGGGCTCCGGGCCGATGGCTCACCCGACTCTCAAACACGTCAGCGCAGGGGTGTGCATTCGACGCAGGGCAGTCGCATCCACGGATGATGTGGACTGGGCCAGCTGTGCATGAGGGATGGCTGCCTGCTCTGACTGCGCCAGCATCAGAGACCATGAAGACGTTGGTATTGCTCCTCTCGCGTATCCTGGCGAGCCCCGTCTATGTGGGGTGAGTTTCCGCTACGAGCTTCACCACCCGAGGAAAAACATCGCCTAAGGGCGTGGGGCACCAGGGACCAGCCAGGCCTGCATTCTATAGAGCGTGCACATCGCGATGCGGGTCTTGATTGATAAGCAGACCGTGTCAGTAGACAGGAGTGCGTTCTCGAGTGAGTGCGGGGAGCCACGCGCCCTGGCTCCCCATGTATTGGATGCTTCGGTGGAAGGCTGGTCGTCCCAGTGGTCAGACAAGTGGAGGCGGGGCGGACACGATTCGTCGCCAGGAGCTGAGCGTTCACCGTCGGAGTTCGCAGGAAGAGTGCAGTGCCCGCATACGTGAGCCAAAAATAGTAACAAGAGCTTAGGGGACATTGAGGGGCCGGCCCTATGGCTGTGAAGCGCGTTAATGACTTGCTGGAGCCCACGGGGTGCTCGCTAGGACCCAGCCGAGTCATCAGCACATGTTTGGCCAGCACGTTTTCGGGTACCCTGGCCGCGGCCAGCCATGCTCACATCACTCGCTGGGAAGTAGTGAATGCCATCAAGGATGGAGTCAACAAAGATGACACACAGGCCGCAGGTATGCCACACACCTGCATACGCACATGTACCAGCATCAATATCCAGATACCCAGGAAGAAGGCGCCCTGTGGCTTGCGGACTGCCCCTGAATAGGTACACGTGTGTCCAGGACACCACTGCACCAGCATGCCTTTCTCGGTCTCCCGCTCGTGTCCAGAGAGGCGTCAAACTTGCCTGAGGACCTTGCATATGAACACGCAACTTCCCCCATTACAACTAGAGCAACCTCCACGTGATTTACTCTCAGGCCACCTGATGACCACGACTGACACTCGTGGTGCACGTAGTCCACGCCCCTTACCAAAAATTGCGGCAGCTGCAGTGCAGATTCGGAATGCTTCAGGTACAGGGCGGGGTGCGCATGCAGCTTGGCTGACAGTGGGAATGCCATCGGCTGAAATAACAGTGCATGCGGTTGCGGGAGTAGCATGCAGCTGACGAGAGGGTGCCGCACATCGGTGCTTCAGGTGGCCTCGGCACATCCAGCAGCATGCATCGACCGCCGAGGGCACGGTGTAAATGTAAATGTAAATGTGACACTTACTCGCCATATCCTACAAGGACCATGACATCTCCGGATAACTGGGATGTCGCTGGCCATTTGGCTACGGAGGGTCTCAAGGGACCGCATGTAATCACATACGGTGTTGCCACCTGCTAGAGCTAGCCCTAGGTGCACCTCTCGACACGCCGACGCTTGGAGTGCTCTGCGGCGGCCGCCGCTGCCACCCAAAGACACTCCACCGACATAAGACGAGACTGGTCAGGGTTGACACTGAGCCTTGGACCGCCTCAGCGGCGGTGTGGTCAGGACCAGGTTGGGGCACAAGTACATGATGGGGATTAGCCCACGACAGCAGTGCAGTCACCCCGGTCCAGTAAAGCCACCAAACCAACTACGAATGGGAATCGTACAAGACCCAAAGCTTCATAGGCCACGTGTATAATCCCCTACGGATGGAGTGGGAATAGTGATTGTAATTTCTGCGCAACTGTCAATGTCACAGTGGCAATGGCAGCAGGTTGGTCGTGGGACTGCGGTGGCAGTGGTGTGTTTGTCAGCCACATATGCAAGAGACGTCTGGTAGGCACACGGCCGATGCTCTTGCAAGATCTAGTCTACACCTTGCATGGCACCCCATGCTGTCATACCCGATGTTTACGAGGCAGATCACGATTATGGGCCCTGAGCTAGGTACATGGAACTATGCCTCGTTCCACTCCTGGTTGTGGGGGCACTGCGGCCGGTTCCCGTTTGCGTTGGGGGTGACGCGTGTCCTGCTTCTCAAGGCATCTATTCCTCAAGGACAGCCAGTGCAGAAACCATTATCACAGGTGCGTGGGGGGTGTGCAAAGAGATATTGTGGTGCAAGGTTGTGCAGTTGCCAGCCATGTAGGCGCCGGGAGATACTGTCGCACACGGGATAGCTGCAAACCTGGCAAGCGTTGCAAGTTGGTCAAGAACCGCACCCAATTGCGCTGCACAGGCTCAGAACACGTTCAACTCCCTATTTTGGAAGGCGTGCCATGTTGGTGAGGTGGGCAAACCATGGGATGAGCAGAGGGACGCGCCGTGTGAGACGTGGTCTAGTCGGGCGCTGAAGACGAGCTGCGCGACACGCGTTTACAGCAGCTCGTCATGCAGGGAGAAGGCTGAACACACAATTCCATGAGCATGGAACAATCATACTATGCTACACTTGGAATCTGTGGCGATCAGCGTTAGCTTTTACGCTTTGACGAGATAGAAATTGCTTGCGAACATCGAAGCACACTTCACGATGTATGTTGCTAGCGCGGTGTAGAAACCAGCTTTCAGAAAGAGATAACTTTATGAGCGCAATTGTGTCATGTCTCCAAGTAAGAAACGGAAAGTTGGAGCCAGCGACCTGTTGGCGGGGAAAATAGTCAAGAGTGCCAAGGTGGTTGTCTCAGCGTAGCCCTGCGTCACTCCGTCGTCCGGGCATGATTGCACAAAACCTTAAATTAAGGCCAGCCCCAGAAAGTTGCTCTGAGAAAGGCTGGTGTGCAGGAAGTTCTTCTTCCTGTGGAACGGCTGGCTGCAAGCATCTCCTGGGATGAGCCAGCAAAGAGCACAGAAACGGTCTCTCTGCCCTTTGAATGCAAAGAGGTGTCGCCCAACTTGCATGCTGAGCTTCTGAGTCATATCATCATGCACTCTTGCCCTTCTGAGCTTCGAGAATACACTATTTCACAGGACAGGAGGTTCTTCACAAAAAACTGAACCACAGCACGAAGCACTGCAGGTTATTGACAAGGTTCCTACAGACGTGATAGACGAAGTTGAAGCAGCAGTTTGCGAAGCTGTGATATCTATCATAGATGGTGGGCGGTTGCTTGAGTTGTATGTCAACAATTGGTGTGCCCTGTGCCTCACGATGATCAGTCGTGCATTGCAGGGAACGGATTCACATTTGATGTTCCTTCCAGAGCAAAGGGGAACCAGATGTACGTGCCCGAACTCGACCGCATCGTGCTGCGGGATAACATCTCCAAGCGAGCCTTTGCTAGCCTGTCAACAGGGAAGAAGGCGGTCGTGACAGCACGCATCCTGTCACTCGTGCATGAACTCTGCCGCAAGAACATCCATGTGCGCGCCGGTGCTCTGGTATATACTGTGCCTGTTTTATTGGAACAGTGGAACAATTCGCTACCAGGATTCACCATCCATATGTAGTTGTCCTCGAATGGTGCAGGTGACCAAGCGTGACATGTTCTACACAGACGTGAACCTCTTTCAGGACCAGGGAGTTTCGGACACTGTACTGGAGGACGTGTCCTGCATGCTTGGCTGCACACGCTCCAGCCTGCATGTGGTTGCCTCGGAAAAGGGGGTGGTGGTCGGGCGCCTCACATTTGATGAGGCCGGAGACGCCATCGACTGCCAGCGCATGGGCGTTGGTGGGAAGGCCATCCCTCCACATATTGACAAGGCGTGCTGCCTCTGCACTACTGCGCTTGTCATGCCATCCGGGACGTTGGCAAGCACTCGGTAGTGCTGACCAACAACAGCTACACCATATCCCGTTTACCAGCCTGCATTCATGACCATGGGGACTCAGGCCTGCGCGGTCACTACTGTGCCATGCATTGGACACACAACGTCTAGTCAGCTCAAGACTAAACAGTCTTCTCTTGACTACGCTCCACGTCCTTGCATGCATCAGCTAATTGGCACATGGACGTTTCTCCTGCTGGATTCTGTCAGCGGCAGAGAGTGCCATTGCTTGGTGCACTGGCTCAGGCATACATGCACGACAACTCCTCGTATGCCGTAACATGAATGGGCCAGCAGCCTCACCACCCGTGCGGACATGCGGAGCAATGCCATCTTTGGACACACTGCAAAATCGCCTGCTGTATCTCAGGTTGGACATATGCGAAGTATGAAATTTCTCCAGCCGCACACAAGCAATCAGCCTCCAGGGAGACACGAGGCCATGCGGAGCTGGTCAGGCAGTGCCACCGTGGATGGAGACTGTGAGTTTGCAGGTAACAAACATTGCCAGTGACGCAAAGTTCATCCTGCTGGTGGAGAAAGACGCAGCGTTCATGCGGCTCGCGGAGGACCGCTTCTACAACACGTACCCATGCATCATCCTGACGGCCAAGGGGCAGCCAGACGTGGCAACACGCCTCTTCCTTCGCAAGCTCAGAAACGCCCTCAGGATCCCCGTGCTAGCACTGGTAGACTCAGACCCGTATGGCCTCAAGATCCTCAGTACGCGCCCTCAATTGCGTGCACCAATACCTCAGTCTGGACTTGTGGCTGCTGCTGCGGATGGTGTCTCCTCGGGCCTACCATCGGCTGGAGCTGAACATGCCCATCCACCTGCAACAGGGCCACTCACCACAGTTGCCAGGCATGATGGTGACTGGTGCCAGGTCTGTGCGGTGAGGGGACTGGTTGCAGCCCACATGGTTCTGTATCCAGAAATGATCCACACGAGGTGCACGCTGGTGGCTGACATTTCAGCATGTTTTGACTATAGGATGCCCAGACAGGGCGGTATCATGCGGTTGGTGCCCTTGTGGTCAGGCAGAACACAGCCGCGTGTTCACAGGCGTGATGCGGATACTGCAGGTGTGTATATGAAAGGTAGCATGAACATGAGCTATGACAGCAGCAACCTGACAACACCGGTATGCCACCTGCGCCAGTCCGAAAGGAACTTGAGCATCTGCTGCTGTGCTGTGCATTTGCTGTGTGTGGGGTGCACCAAGGATAATTGATTCATGCAGGACATCAAATGGCTAGGTGTGAGGCCATCAGATCTCGACCGATTCAACATTCCTAAGGCCTGCCGCATCAAGATGACAGACGAGGACATAAAGACAGGGAAGAAAATGGTGCGGCCAGGTCTCCTTGTTCCTGCGGGCTTTGGATGGTAAATGATAACGTGTTTGAGTATGTGCAGCTGGAGGAAGAGTTCGTGCAAGCCAACCCGGAGTGGGTGGAGGAGCTGCAGATCATGCAGCAGTCTGGTGAGAAGGCCGAAATTCAAGCTCTGTCATCCTTTGGATTCCAGTATCTGAGTCAAGTCTACCTTCCTCTGAAGCTACAAGAAGGCGACTGGGTTTGAAATCTGGTGTAAAACGGCAATTCGTAGCTGTCATGGTCCTGACATGTGGGGGTCATCGTCTGGCTCTTGTTGCCACATTCCTCATGCCACTGAGCGCAAATACCGAGGTGAGGCGCTACAATCCATAAAACTGCACAATACTACCACAGCGTGAGGTACACCCATTAGCTGGTCACCGTACACCTATGCAACTGTGGTGCCACCACTTTTGTGAAAGAAACTCCAATTCAAGGCTTCTGGTTGCTGGCAAGGCCGTGGCCGCAGCCGACCACCCTTCTGATCTACTCACCTGCAGCAACTCTGCAGCTGCTTCATCATCATGCGTTGTCAGCAGCTCACACCGCCGATGCCTGGACTCCTACGAATTGCACTCTACATCGATGTGCGCTTGGCCTTATTCTCAAATGACGCTAGGAAGCGCTCAGCTCCTGACCCGGGCCATGTGAATCCGGTGTCACACCGCCTGTCTGCAAAGCCACAGAACAGTTCGCCATGCCTCTGAACATACATCCTGCCCAGACGCGGATACCCGCCGATCCACGGCCAAAGATGTACAGGCACTGCCAGGGGCTATGCGTTGTCATATCAGAGGAGGCTGACGTGAACAGGAGGGCTTACCAGTAGCTTCACAGCTGCTCCCTGGGGCCGCCGCTTCATCGGGATCGCCAATGGCACCTGTTGTGGGGCACTCGCGCGCACTCAGGCTCCGTTGCATTGCTACTGTGCCGGGCGCATCCCTCTCCAGAGCGCTCAGCATGCCACAGTCATGCCGTAGGTCAGCCAGGCTGCGCGGCATGGCACCCAGGCCGTGCCGCTGCCGCGCCACGCCGCCCACAACATCCCCAAAGTCACTTCCGGATCCCTCTCGCGTTCCGGTCAGGATCGGCCCCACGCCGATGCCAGCCAGCGTGGCTGCGGCGTCAGCGTCCGCACCGAAACTCCACAAAGCGCTGCCGCCACCACTGCCACCACTGCCACCAGGCGGCGTTGGAGAACCGACCGGGCTTGCTTGCGACGGCGACACGCTGGGGAACGAGTACGAAATACAGCGCATGCCAGTGTCCGTGTCTAGCAGTGCCTCGGCCACACCCTCCGCACGTGGCGGCGCCGGGCCCTGGCTGTCCGACGCCGCTGCACCTGCAGTCGGCCGTGCGCGCTGTGGTAGCTCCACTCCTGCCATGCGTGGCGGCAGCGAGGCAGAGATCGCCTGCCGGTTGGCGCTGGCATCAGTGGACAGCAGCTGCTTGAGGCCCTCCATGTCTAAGTCTGGTGCGAGCGCCGCGCTGCTGGAGGGGCCGGCCAGGAGGTCCGTGTCTGATTGGCGTCGCAGCCGGTGCGCACCGACCGGTCGGTGCGCGAGCGCCGGCATCATCGTATCCAGAGGACCTGTTGCGAACGGATCAGGGCCGGCGTCGTCCGGCGCGGGTGTGCGCAGGTGGGCGTACTGCACTGGGGCTGCGCTGTCCGAGGGAGAAGTCGCGCCATCGTGCAGCGATGCGTCCAGCCGCAGCGACTTTCGGGGGGAGAGGTGGGGAGCACTGTGCACCTCGCTGGTACGGCGAACGCCCACAGGGGGCATGGCGGAGCCTGGCTCCGGAGCTGGCCGGGTGAACCAGTCTGCTGCGGTGGAACGCGCAGGCAACTCTGCCATGCTGGAGAATGGTGTCAGCAGGTGCGCTGCGCCGACAGGGGCGGATGTTCGGCGCGCACGCAGCATAGGACGGTGCGGGGGGCACATGGGATCGTGGGTGCTGAGCGAGCCGGACGCTCCAGCTTGCATGTGCGACAGGAGGTCCTCCCCGGTGGCAGATATGGAGTTTGGGCGCGCCCCTGGAAGGCCTGGTGGGCAGATCTGTGAGGTAAAGGCATCTTGCAGCGAGAGGCGGCGCGGCCGGGCGGCAATGGGGGGCAGGTCGCGCAACCCATGCCCCGCAAGCGTTTGGGATAGGGACAGGCCCTCAAGGCCTGCAAGGCCCGGTGCTCGTGCACCAGGATCCGGCCTGCAGCAGCTGATCAATGTTGTGTGGCATGACAGACGAGGTGTGAGAGGATCATTATGTCAGCAGAAGCGTGAGGTGGTACAGCCAAGATCCAGTTGGGGTTGTGTGACCTGGCGAGTGTGCACACCTCTCAGGGAGGGTGAAAATGTGCAGGTGACAACGCTGCACGCGCAGCGCGCCTTGGTTACCGCGGAAGTGGGTTGGGTTTGGTAAGGTTCGACAGCTGATTCGCGGAGGCTACGTAGGGCCTACGCAACTTGATGCATGCAGCCCAGTCTGGCACAAAGTCACCGCCGAACCTGGGGTATGACGTGTGTGAGCATGACGCGCCGTGCCTCATGCAAGGCGTGGACGCTGTCGAAACTCTGCAAACTGAAAAAGAGGACGACGCGGTACAGACCAACAGTGATTTCGAAGTCAGTGCCTATCAGATCTGTGTTCAGCGTCACTTGCTCCCTCCACTGTGTCCGTGTATGGACACGTGTGCATGTTGCACAGCTGGACCTCTGCGTCCAACAGCGCGCAAATGCATCGCAACTGCCCAGCTGCAGATTTCCAAGTGGACCAGTTGTTGGAAAATGCACGCATGCTGCTTGTGTTATCGTGACACGGGATTGGTGTCACTTGATCAATGGCAGCGCATTCTTACGCTACACAGTCAACGCGACTTCATAACACATGCAGCTGACAGGATGTGGACAAGACTAACCCGTGGCGATAAGGTCCGATTGAACAATGAAATTGGAACATTGCAAATGGCCAGCTGTAGATGTTGCTTTGTGGAAAATGGCCCGACGGTACCGCACGGCAGCGCTGACAGTACACTGGGAACGCTTACCAAGACCGGTCTTTACCGAGTTCTTCACGAAAACGCTGCTCTCCAATTGCACCGTCAAACGGACGCCATGCGGCAGCGGTGTGAGCGCCTGCGCCTGACTGGTCATTGGCCGTTTCTGCAAGCCAGCAACAGATGATGGCGAAACACTCTTCGGGAGCGACAAAAACATTTCGAGAAGAGACAATTCCATCCATGTGATTCATTGGGGTAATCACGGACGTAAGAGTAATACCTGGGCCCAGCCTTGGCTTCAGTGGGTCGCGGGCTTCAAGGGTTACCCATGGGAGGGACCCCAGGATACCAGTGCCTGTCCCAGGTGCATCCTGACCAGCAGTCCGCAACGGAGGTACGCCAGTAGTCGTGTCTCGGGGCGACGGCTGCCCATGGAAAGCCTGTCGAGGCGACACAAAGTCCGGGGCAATCTGAGGGCGGTCCCACACAGCATCGAGCGCATCATCCGCAGAGAAAGGAATATGCTGGGCACCTGTAACACACGTCTACATATCCACGCTCCATATGAAGAGACGAGATGGAACATAGATGCACATGCCTTGTCCAAGAAGAGAATATCCATGCCAGGGTAATCACTGTCACAGCATTGGGTGCAGGCTTGTCTCTGCCACAGCGTCTCACGGAGTTCCCCCCCCCCTCCCCCCCTCACAACACAGCTGGAAGGGACCGCAATCATAGTCACACCTGTAGTGATGGGTGTGGGTGCAGCACATTGCAGGATCACCCTGTCTGTCTGGTCGTTTGCGTGCTCGCCTGGTGGACACACTGTCTTTCCGGGCCTCAGAACTTGTGGGTTCTGTGTTAAAAATTGCTGCTTGCATGCTCGAGTGACAGTGACTGTGCCGTGGTACTCCTGCTTCCGTGGGGTGCCCTCAACTGGATCAAATTTCACTCTAGCACCATGGCTTTTGACAAATGCCCGGAACTTGGTGCGGCACTTCTCCACCAGATGGAAATCAATGATGGTTGCAGTTACCTGCATACATGTGGGCACCTCCAGAACGCAACAGTGCTGGAGAGGCACTGAAAAATCTCTGGGCCTGTCCGGTTTGACATTGCCCAGTGTGACATCACCCAGTGTGACATCACCACGGCACACGGCACACAAGAGCTACATGGAGCAGCAAGGACCTCACAGCATGCAAGTGCCTTGTCCTTGCCGCCTGATAGCATTTTCATGATGATGAAATTCCATGTAACCTCCTATGTACAGTTGTAAAAATGAGCAATGGCACTTCATTCACAGCTGCATGAGGAGTGGGGCAGCTGCTCAAGGAGCTGGGCACTGGTCAGTTTTGTGCTGTCCAGGGAAGCAGCATGGCACCATTTTGTGTGGAGCAGATATGAAAACGTAACAGTGATGAGAAGGCAGCTGGAGCAAACATGTATGTGTCCACGATTTGACACCAACAAGAGTGAACAGCTACAGTAGTATGCTTGCACTGAGAAGCAGACAGGCATCAGTTTTGCTGACCCACTGGTATAGTATGATATGCCGTGGACAAGGGTGAACATAAGCAGGCATGGGCTACACTGGTAAATTGGAGTGACGCAGTGCTGATATCAGTTCCAGGTATCTCTGTCATGAAGCAGCAGCAGCGGTAGGGTCGGACCTCATCCTGGGACCAGACATCTGCGGACGCAAGGAAGTCCAAAAAGATGCGTTCAGCTTTCTTGTAGTCCGTCAAGGCCTTCCGGGATATGATTTTGAACGAATCATACGGTTGGTCATCCCGGTTATCGTCGTCTCCGTCCAAGAGAAGGGAGGGTGCATGGGGGGAAGGGGCTGACTCACCTGCACATGTTCGATCTAGCTCACCGTGCTTGCCGCCGCACCCAATCTGCGGCACTACTAGGCTTGGGAGCGATCATCGGGGTTGACAATAGATGAGCACCGCAGTCCATCACAAGGCATAAAGCGACCGGGAGAGCATTCAGCATAAGTTATGCAACCAGCAGAGCCCTTCTAATGCCGTGATTGCCGTGGAGGGAACTGCTTAGTCAAGAGCCATCCCAATCGCGCACACACGCTGACATGATTGTGCCACGACCTAAAACCTGCCACCCTGCCCAGACGATATGCATACCAAAGCGGATACGAAGCTTACCACGGTTGAATTTTCGTGCTGCAGGGCTGGTGCACGGAAAGCCAGTGGACAGTTCAGCATCAGCGACTGAAACAGTTTGACTTGCCTGCTTCATGGACAAGCAAGCGACGCGGTGTATGAAAAGTATATGAGAGATAAACTACTGCAGAGACACGTTGCGTATCTTGACGTGCGGATGTGTCGGCATTGCCTTGACGATACTGCCTGTCCGGACACATGGCAACGACGCACACGAACGCTGGCCAGCGCACTTCCTCGGCGCGTCCATACCGCAACCAAGTGACACAAAAGTTGACAAACTGTGACTTGTAAGCTAGCGTACAGTCCTATCAGACGTTCACGCGCCCAGACAGCGGAACGTTGGGGTGACACTGAAAACACGCATGGTCGCCCACGCTTGGCGTTCAAAACCGTCACAAATCAGCACATGCCCCAGAGATGGCACGTCACCAGATGGAATGTAGCGTTCTCTGCGCTCCTGTGGAAAGCGCACGTCTTACCGAACGGCAAGACCGTGCAATAAGCGTTTGAACGGAACGCGAGCCAACGCACCCATACTGGTCCGGGTGTCCAAGACGCTTTCGCCCGCTGTGAGACAATCAGGCGAGTTGAAACGATCTTTGTAGGCAATTCATACTTGCCTTAGGTGCAGGGCATATACATATGGACAAGCACTCCGTAATAAACGTTGCTCAGCACAGGACATCTGTGATCAGACGCGTGTGCGATGCAGGCTTATTATTCGCGACCGTCACATGATTTCCCAGCGATCGCTTTACGTCTTGGCACAGACTGCCACAGAGCCGAGAAGCGAGCTAACTAGGCGGTATGCGCACGTGCATGCATGGAGCACCGTTCCGCCCTCGCCTTCACGAGCGATCGCAACATGTATCAACATGGCAGGCGCTCCAAAACCAAACTCAGCGCGTTGAGCAGAAACGATGCTAGAAAAGTGCACGCGATGTTCTGTTTGCAGCTGATGGAACTTTGAGCAAAAGCAGAATACGATGCCTGTCGCGCACGCGTGCGCGACAGGCATATATGCATGCAAAGTTGTGTCCTTTCACACTACACGGGTGGCACAGTACGAAAACGTGGCGCAAAGTATTATGAAAGATGATTTACAACTTAGTGAGTGCCGTACTTGCCACGGGCTGCGCTGCAAGGCTCTCCCCTGAACCAAAAACGTTCGCGTATGCTCCCTGAGCTGCGGCCGTGTCAATGTCTAAGCATATGGCGCGCTGCCAGCTGGTCTGATATGGCAATGAATTGCAACACTGGCACGTGAAGTAGTCCGGCCGGTGGACCAGGTGATCCATATATCGCTCTCAAACGTACCTGGCTGGTCCATATACTGCGCATACTGCCGCTCGCGATGTTCCGCATCCTGGTTTGCCGTTTCCGGCATCCAGCCAGTAGGGTACTTCAATTCCAACCAAAGCACAAAATCCGGCTTACAAACATCGGCGACCTAGCAGCACTCTCTGCGGACATGTGTCACAGACCAAGTCGATTACGTGCGCCAAGCTCATCGGTGTGACAGCGCAGCTGCACACAGATTCTGTGGCAGTCATGCTCTATCATTGGGCTTCTACCTTCATTCCTTCGCGCAGTCAGCCGAATTAAGGTGTGTACAGGTGCCGAGTCTGCAGACGTGTAGATGGCGCAAATTGGCACATGGAGTGTTGACATGGCCCGCGGTCAGATGACACCGTGGCCACAAGCTTGCGGTGCATCACTGCAAGTAACAGCGTTCTCTCGACACGCTCATGAAAGTTCCTGCCAGAACTCCTTGGCATCGCATCCGCCGAAGCACGGTGCGCCGGTGCGACAGCCTTGCCTGCTCCTCAACATGGCTTCACCCACCGTGCCCACCGGGCAGGAATCATGGCTACCTACGCAACAGCAACCCCGGGCAGCCCTGCATCCACCCACCAGAAACCCCATCGATGCATCCCTCATCCCACCTGCCTGACGTGGATGGTCTGGCTGGCGTCCCACCTCTCCCCACTCTTGATGGTGACGCTCTCGCCAGCCATGTATCTGGCGGCATTGGCTGGCTCTATACACACCATGGAGAGGTACTCGTCGTCCCCAAAGTCAGAAAGCTTGAGTGACTTGTCCAACCAAGGATTCCAGAGCACAATATCATCAAAGCCTGCTTTACAGATCACAACCTGACGCCCGACATCACTCAGCACAAGCTCACACCCTGCACAAGACAGTGACATCTCACAATAGTTAGCATGCGGACAGCGTCGATGGGGGCCAGGATGGTATGACTGAGGCAGTGTGCCCCCTGCACTGCACACCTCACCTGGTCCACAACCACGCCAGTGCCCTGGCTTTCCAGGTCTGCTGGCATCAGCAGTGCTCAGCGCACGGCTGCCCCCATCCGCACCCCTGGCCTCAGGGACTGCCCAAGTGTTCACCCCACGGCACCCTGGCCTGAGCCTGAGCCCACAGGGTCCCACGCTGAAGTGGTGGCCCCCAAAGATGGCACGAGCAGCTGCTGATGCTGGCCGAACAGCACCAAGACACTGGCTTGACACGGGAATGTGGACGACCATGGACACGCATGCCGCTGGCCACGAGGGCGCTAGCCATGAGGACTCGAGCGTGAAGACCCCTCCACCGGCTTGAACACCTGCCTGCTGCCTGTCTCGCCGGCCTCCACCGCCCGCATCTGCCCCGCCCCCCCACTCAGCATCCACTTGAGCCACAACCACCACATGAGGGTACATTGTGCATCGCTCATGTAGCTGCTCTCCAGCACAGGGTCCGTGATGCACAAACACACACACCTGACCAACTGCCAGAAGCACACACCTGCGCCTGTGTAGATGCGGTCCACCTCCCCAGCAATGGTAAGCTCCTCCTCCTGCCCGGGCTTGAGCGCGCGGCCGTCGCGGTTGTCCAGGTACGGAGTGCCCTCCAGCCCACGCACCGCCACGGCGTCGACCGCCGAGACACGGTAGTATGTGTGCAGCGCCTGTGTTGTGCTCAGCTCTTCCTCGCCACCGTTCACGCACGACATCTGCACAGTGCACACGTCTTCAGCGCCGACGGACTGTTCGGCCGTGCGAAACACACCTGCACCACGCTGCCGCAACAGGGCCGAGTCAACAGGGCCGAGTGCAGCTGCTGGTTCAGCTGCGAGAGGCTGCAGGGGATGGACACTGTGACACCAGCAGTCAATGAGCCTTGCTCCAGTGGCGAGGTGCTGCTTTGGGGCCTGCGTTGCCACACAAGGTGGGCACCGCATGCAGGAGGTGTACCGCAAGCATGCATGCCACATGCATCGGCGCATTCCGGGCGCCAGTAGATGCGCTGCTGTCCCTTGCTTAGCCACGCCCGCTGAGGGTATTCACGACACGAATGGGGCACGAGCTGCGTGCATTGCCGGTGGGTTGCGGGTGGCCACGTGGCGCTATGGCTACATATGCCGCAGGCGAGTCCAGGCGACTTGCGCGCACCGTGCTACAACGTGCATAGCAGCAGCGCCGCGGCAGGCACACCGTGCTGCTATGGCTGCGGCCGCAGAGCACGCTGCCCCAATGCGCGCAACGCACGCTACCGCCGGTGAACGTACATGGGCACCCGTGGCCGTGGCGGCAAGCGGAGGACAGAGGCTGTTGCGCAGAGGCTGCGCGGCCGCTCGGAGCCGGCACAGGCTGGTAAGGACCCCGACGAACTTGGAAACCATGCGCCCTGGCTTGGTGTGTGTGGCGTGTGTGGCCGCCCCTCGGGAATGAGGGACCTCCGTGTGGAGGTGAGTTACTGCAGCTCTGTGCACAGCTGCGGCTGCGACCAGCTGGTGGACTTGCTTGTGGATTGGCTCAGGATAAGGTACTGTGTATTGCGCATGGCCACATTGCTGACAGACCGGCTTCAAGGAACAGCATGTAAAGCAGGCGGAAGCATGTGGTAGCTTGGGTAGTGCAGGGCAGGGCATGGAAGCATGCCATTTGCTTCAGTGTGCCACCATTGTCATCAGAGAGCGTGACTGTCATGAGGAGAGTCCAGCCAGAGGGGAAGTCCTTGACAGACACATCATCTGAGGTCAGCTGCATGACGACTTCTGCATCTGATACCTCCTTCACCACGAACTGGGTATTCCTGGCAAAGCCATGCGATGACAGTGGCCCCATGTCATTGAACTGAGGCCAACACACGGGGGTTCCTCCTCTGCATATGTACGCTCATGTTGCTCATGTTGCCCGTGGTTCTGCTAGGTGACAAATGAGTGATGTCAGGGATCGGCAGGAGCTCAAGTCACTTGAAATGCCACTTGGTGGGGCCCTCGCAGTGATATGACGCTCATGTATCGGGCTGGGCTGCGTGCCTGATGGCTTTCGGAGGCTTGAAGACGGCTTCTTTGCTCACGAAAATGACCTCCTGTAGCAGTGCCTTGACTGGTGACTACTATCGCCACACCGGTCCAGGGTTATGCAGCGCATACAGCCTCAGCTTGCATCTCTGCTGAGATTTCAGGTGTGCTGGGTATGCACCCGGAGCACTGCCGGCAGACAGGATGACCATGCACTCGTGCATATGCCGAATCTGAAATAGCGTACCTCGCCACCGGCAGGGATGAAAGAAACGACGTGAGCCCCATGCAGGTAAACCTCTGCAGTTGTCCCCTGCGCCAGAATGCAACTTACGGAGTCATAGATGGTTCAGAACGCCTGCATACGCAGGATGGACTGCGAACGTCACAGGCACACCTCGGCTGTACGGAGACACGCTTTCTCTAGACCGGTGTTCTGGTCAACAATAGTAGACATGGTGGCTCGAGAATGAAAGGTTGTACTTATTGACCAGATCCAAGCGCGCAGACGGGCAGAAGTTGTAGCTGACAGCGTAACAGATCCTGTCTGCTGAGAAATTCACCTTGGATGAGAATATTGACAATTCCATCTGATACCATGGCCCTGAGATTGATTTAGGAGCTTTCTTAGCTTGACCTCGTCGTGATCGCTGCGATGACTCCGTGGGCCGTGTGCCATCGCCACACAAGTGCTTCTGCACCGCAGGGAATAGTGATGCCCACGCCGGCCGGATTTACGCAATCGCCACAACATGGTAACATGTGACTGCAAGCTCGCACTGGTATCTCCTACATGCCTAAGCCCAGCTACACGGGACGAGTTAGCACGGCGGGGTGGCCGTTGTATTTGAAAGCGCGCATGCCTCCCGCCGCTTCATTTCGTCACATCGGCTGCGCCATACAGCAGGTAGGCAGCGGGCGTGGCCCAGTAAAGCTTAGGCAACACTTGCGCTCGCCTACTGCGTTTGATCGTTTGAATCACTGCCAGGCTCAGGCCATCGCGCAAAGCAGGCAGCCACTACAGGATAAGCCAGGGACTGAGACAGTTTCGTTTAGAGACTTGCTCCAAACATTCAGGCGCTGTCAGGAGCTCATCAGTGCTGATATAGCACCCCGTGCCGGCAACGAAGCGCCAACTCGGCAAGATTTGCAGGTGCCAATCCGAGCTCAACGGCATCCAAGAATCGGCGTATGATACCTATTACTTGCTTTCGGTATCCGTGATAGCATGGTGGTGTGTAGACAGAGCTTGCGTGGTTGTTTGAAGACACCATCGAAAGTGCTTCTGCTGCGGATACTGTCTCTCAGGCAGTTTCGGCTACCCAGTTTCGGTCATCAACTGCGCTGCAGCAGCTAGAAGGCTACCAGTTCCGAATCAGGTTGCCGCTTTCAGCTGTGTGGGGATTGTGGCAGCGCCGTGTTAAGGTTGGTCCCCTCGCTGAGTGGTTTTCCCGCCAATGCCTGCCTGCCGGAATAGTACGGAATAGTTTGAGACCGGGTCTGCACTGCAGGAGCGCTACCCATTGCAATACCTGGTTGGCGCATCACATTGGAGAGATGTCGTGTTGGCGGTGTGGTCATACATGCTGGTGTCAGTTTGTGCGCGCGGCCATTCTGTTCCTTTCAACACAGCAAATTTGATGAACATTGTCATTCCATCCCACACAGAGCAATGTAATAGCAATCCCTCCACGACCATGGTACATTGAAACTGAGCGCAGGTGTGACTGGGTGCAGGTTGGACCAGGAGTCCTCATACCTCGACCAGAAACAGAGAATCTCATTGACTTTTGTGAAGATGCCTTACAAAGCCATCCCCACCTTGGCAGCGGCTGCTGGGTAGATCTTGGTACAGGGTCAGGTTCGCCTTACAGCTCCTAAAATGGTCGCCATGGTTCCCTCACCTGTCAAGGGCAGGCCATGATTGGACCGGACACCATCATTATCAGGCATCGTAAGGAACTTGCATCGCCCAGCTTCGTGTGGTCGGGCAGTGCACAGTAACATGTAGCTTCAGGTCGCCAGTCCAATCGCGAATGCTGCTCTAGCTCCGCATCAGTAGCAGTGTACCATCACATCCTTGCAAAGAGTCCGGGCCTTGGGCATGCGCACTAGCCATAGCTGTACACGTGCAGGTGCCTTGGCATGTGGGATTGCCCGGTTGCTTCAGGCCCATGGTCAGCAAGCCCTTGCAGATGCCCCACGCGTGGTTGCAGTGGATCTCTCACCCATTGCAATTGAGTACGCAAAGATCAATGCCGAGAGGCTGGGGGTCCACGATATGGTGGACGTTCGGCATGGCAGTTGGTGCCAGCCATGCATGTCTCTTCAAGGCTCAGTGTGCGGATTGGTCAGCAATCCACCATATATTCCAGCTGGTGACATACCTGGCCTGCAACTGGAGGTGCAGCGGTGTGTGGTCATGCTTGACATACCTCCGCCCGTTCCACAGGATCAGTGCTGTTCTCGTTCAGGGCATGGACACCTGCCTGCAAATCAGTTCTGACATTTACAGCGCACAAGTAACGCGATCGATGGCTCACCGCGTGTGTGTGGTTACATCGAAGAGGGGCACGGTCACAGGTGCATCACGCAACAGCGTACAGGTCTCGAATCAGACCCTATCACACAACCTCTGCATACGTCCCTCCTGGACACTCCGCCGGTTTGAAACTAGTCCCTGCAATCTGTGCAACGTGCGACATGGTATTTCTGATCAGCAAGCTATGTGTGTGTGGTTACATCGAAGAGGGGCACGGTCACAGGTGCATCACGCACTGGATTCAAAGCCTTGACTGATCAGCAAGCTGTGTGTGTGTGTGTGTGTGTGTGTGTGTGTGTGTGTGTGTGTGTGTGTGTGTGTGTGTGTGTCTGCCTACTGCACTCTGACGCAAGACTGCTCAAATACCTGTCTCCCTATGGAAGTATCATACATGCAGGCATGAGCCTGGGGAAGCGCTGTCAGATGGATGTGAGGACGGCATGGACTCACTGTACACAGTTCTCCAGTGTGCAGCTCTGTTGCTGATGCCCGGGGGCTTCTTTGCGTTTGAGGTGTGCCTTACGCTCGATCTGAACTAGTAGCATCAGGAAACGGTCGTCAACCCAAGCTTCCTGGTTTGTGGTTGCCTATCCGTGAGGCTCGCTGAGCTATGTCGGCGTGGCCGTTGTGCAGCAGCAGCTGCAAAGGCACGCATGGTAGCCTGATGTTCTCTGGCTGTATGAGCATGACCTTTCATGAATGGAATTGCGGTCAAGCTGTGGTGCATGGATATGTTCGTTCTGCCTGGGCAATTGTCGCATGCGGCAGGTTTGCGTCTGGTCAGGTCAAGGCTGACTGACATTGCATGGCTGTGCAGACAAATGGAGAACAACAAGCTCTTCTTCTAGAGTACACGGCTCGCCAGATGGTTGATAGCACAGGGGCGCCAGTGTTTGGTGTTCTGGGCATCCAGACCGACTATTTCGGAGTTCGGCGATTCATTGCTGGATTCAAAGCCTTGGCATGCGATCATGCGGTGGTATCACATTGAATATCAGGCAGCATAGAAGTGCAATCTGTTGCCGTGCTGTGGATCTGGGTGTGTGCTGGGATGTTTACTGTCTAAGGCAGTGTTCACATACTGCTTGTAACACACGTACATCTGAAGAATTCAGGAGCACGGGAACAATCCTGATCTCGATGAACACAATGCATGCGATCGATCACGATGTGATTGAGAACATGGGGAACTTGTCATTCATCCAGTCTGGGGCAGACATAACAGAGGTATGCTGTTACATCGAAGAGGGGCACGGTCACAGGTGCATCACGCCACAGCGTACAGGTCTCGAATCAGACCACCC
>JAUMHO010061818.1:0-24225 GCA_032360965.1 Ulva armoricana
CTGTGCTGCTGTTGTCTGATTCCATGACCTTGGTCCACTTTGTGGGTTTGCCCTTGTACTCTTTTGTAACTACTTACACGGCAGCATACGTTTGTTGTTACAAAAGAGTACAAGGGCGAAACCACAAAGTGGACCTGCGCCTGCGTACGTGCATGCATGTTCACCCCGCAGATATCTCGATGATGCGTATTGAGCACAGTCCAAGGTTCGCATGCAACGAGTCTTTGCACCATTTCACCCAATATCGTCTACCGCACCCGGACTGCACAAGTAGGCTCGCATGCACATTGCAAATTTGGGAAAATGTCAGGAAGCAAGCACGACCACTCGGGCGCCACGCCAGACCCAAAGGCATTGGCCACAGCAACCATCCTGGCAGGGGCAGACAAAGGAAACAAGGCCAGGGTGTTGCAATATCGTCGCTGCCTCTGGCGCGAGGTATATGCGCACCTGTGCATGCGCCTCATGTGCTGCGGGAACTTGCGCACAATACCAAGACGGTTCGACCGGCAGTGGGTACAATGTGTGCGCGCGTCAAGCTGTGGCTCACAGCTAGTGCACAGTTCCTGCGCGCGTCTAGGTGTGGCTGACAGCCACTACAGCATGGTCTACCCCGCTCTTACGTACAATAAAGGGAGCGTAGGTGGTTCTAGACCGAGCATGCATATGGGTTGATATGCCAACGAAGATGGCACTGGAGTTTAGGGAAACTCAGAGGTGAAGAGAGAAAAGGGATTGGTTGTGCAACAGAGTTGCACATGCCCACGTGCTGTGAACACTATATAACGGCTGTGCACAGCACATGTAGTTATCTCTTGTCCGTTACGTTCTGCCTAGTGCGGTTCCGAAACCTTGGAACCATTGTGTAACGCAAGGATCACTTATTGCTCACGAGACACGTCTTTTGCCTCGCTTGATTACAACACAGGGGCCCAGATTTAAGTGTACCCGGAAACCACCTGCAAGTCAACATGGGCACAAGCCACAGCGAGGCTTTGGCCACAGCTGCACATCGGCACCGTTCAGGAGGGCCCGGGCAAAAAAAATCACAAAATTTCCGAAACCGGGGATCACGCCAAACCCAACCGGGCATCCGCCACAGCACCCCTCCGCATAGGGGCGGAAGAAATGGCATGCGAACGACTGTGGTCATGCACATTTCCCACCAGCGCCCTGAGCCCAGAGCACCTGCACAGGAATCACCATTGACGGCGCACCTCCCGAGCCTGAGCACCATTCAACGCGGTCACGTCGGTCCCCGCCCCTCTCTCAAGGATGAGAGCACGCACACATCTGCAGCCATGTCTTGGCTCCCACCTGGATAGCAAATTGCCACCGGTGCCCTCAGGCTGACAGTGGCTACGTATGTTTCCATGGTTAGTACGTTTCCATGGTTTTAACACTTGGCCATGGGTCGCCGGGGGGGGGGGGGGGGTGCGAGGAGAGCACTGCGAGCGTACACGCATGCGCCCCTCTGCAGGGCGCCACCGATGGGACTCACACACAGGGCAGGTGCAGCCGCAAACGTGGTGGCTGGCAATTGCTGCTGTTGTTTGATTCCATGACTTGGTCCACGTTGTGGTTTCGCCCTTGTACTCTTTTGTAACTACTCACACACAGGGCAGCTGCAGTTGCAAACGCCCACCCGATTGTGATTGCCGCCGAGCCCAGTTGTCCCCCGCGCGCCGCCCACGACTCTCATGTGAAGCTATGCTGTGCACTGCCCTGCACTGGCGGTGTGCCGCAGCTCCCATCTCCCACATCAGTGTTACACGGTTGAGGTCATTTTCTAGGGTCTTACCCCCAAAAATACACCTGAAAAATAAGGATTCCTCTACCGAAACATCATGAATGCCCAACACTGCAGGACAGCTGTCCCGCAGCATGCTGTGAATCGAGTGCCCCCCACTCTCCAGCATAGGTAATGAATAAATGACATTCATTAAAATACCAACATGCGGCATGGTGTCCTACATTTCGCCACCGCTCCATCCGGCCCCTTCATGAGGGGGTGCACCCCCTCCAGCCGCAAAGCGCCTCCATTGCCGTCCCCAACGTCTCTGGTCGCATCTTGCAGCACACGCACTTCCCGTCCCGCACCACAGAAACCTGCACCCGGTCGAGGCCACCCCAAGGGTGCTACTTCCAATGCGACCCCTGTGGGAGGCAGACAATCACATGCAGGCATGATCCGGTGGAGTCTGCCGACACGCGCCCCCAATCGCGAGGCACCCCGTCGCTGGGCCTCGCCCCATGCATGCATGCGCGTGCAGACCCCATACCCTATCAGTAGCCGCGATTGACATGGCGTCTCATCGCGTCGCACCGAGAGCTGCCCCACGGGTATACAGCACTCGGCAGATGCCACCCGGCGCAATCCGTCACGGTGGCGACGTTCTCGCCGCAGGTAACGCGTACTAGGCAGTCTCCACTGGCAGCAAGTCTTATGCACACGGGCCGCAGCGAAAACTCGGCAGGACACGTTGTCCGGTGGTCAGAATCGCCAACTGCAGCCCCAGCGGCAATACTAGCCCCGGCACCATGCATGCCTGCCACGGCTGTGGCAGTGAGGCGTGCTAGTAGGGACAGCGACACTGTGTAGCCTTACATTCAGCTTTTTGGTCAACCAGATTGTTCGGTATGCATGCTACAAGCGGACCAGTGGTTATTCCTGCCGCGTACTACGTGCTGCCAGCCGCTTGCGCAAGTGTGCGTGATGCCACGCTAGTGGTCAAAAGATCTATCGATGCACCTTCGAGCTGAAAAAACACCTGCAGCGGAGTCGTGACTCGTCTTGATTCACTGGAGAAGGCTGAGTATCACGCGACGTGTGCCCTAAGCGGGCCCGGAATGCCTGGCCTGTAATCTACGCGCTGTGGGCAATCCATTCGAGGGGGCCACTGGACACTAGTAACTACACTGACTCGGTTACCGAGCTCTGGCAAGGCGCAGCGAAACATGCTGCAGCTGCTGCAGCGGACTGGCAGTACATCACTCTATTGGGATGGCGCTCAGAGGCAACAGCCTGTGCAGCTTACGCACAGCGACTACTGACAATCGAGGCACGGGTATCACAAAATGAGACTCCAATTTCAAGGGTGAACCTGATCAGTGTACCGGAGAGGCTCGGCTCTTCAGAGCAACTCCGATGTTTCGAGCAACCATGACTGGTCACTGACCTGATCAGGACATCTGTTACTGTGCACCTGCGTATTCGCCAGCGAATACTCTGCATTTCAAGGTCTATCTGTACAAGCCCCGCAGGTCTACCGCATCTACAGCAAGAGGCCCCAGGGGGTGTGGGCGCCACTCCTGGGGTCATGCGCTGGACCCTGCGGGGCGACCCCTCTGCGAACGGTCATGCAGCGCCGACGCGGCCCGGGTCCTACCACTCTGAACAAAGGAAGAAAAAAACATCCACGCATGCCAGGCCTGTCAGCTTTAGAGAGTTGCTCCGCGCAGATGGAATGCGACCAGCTGATGCCACCATGTGTTTTGGCGTGACCTTGCTATACGTCAACCGCCCTAGTCAACTGCCGCTGATGTGTCACAGATGCACCCGCCCCCCTCAGCATCGCGCCTCAGTGGCACACCCTAAAACAGCACATGTGGACGATGCGCCCTTTTAGGATCGTAACGCGGTAACGCCACAGAGCCGTCCCCCGCAGACGTACGCACACGTCGTGCCGTTTCGTCATCACACCCCCTCACGGGCTGCGGGCGCACCCCGGTCCCTTAAACCTGGTCCCAGCGACCGCTAGTCGGCTCCGGTTTCGACCTTCATGCACCCACACACGGCATCTGGGCGGGGTCCGCAGCGTGCACGGCACACCCAGCGTCACGGCCTGCCCGTTACTCAACTAGGAGCCCAGCGTGCACAGCACGCCCAGCATGGGAAAGCGTGTGCGGAGCACGCCATGCATGGTGCCCCAGCATGCGCCGGCTCACGCCTTGAAGACGTTGCCCGAGACCTTGACGTTGGTGTTGGCCTTGATGATCTTGGCGTACGTGCTGCGCTCGATCTCGCGGCGGAAGCCGCCGACCTTGCGCATGTACTGCCCCCAGTAGAAGCCGCCGCGGCCGAAGAAGCTGCGGTGGAACTGCTCGACGATGATGGCGCGGAGGGTCGGCGGCAGCGGGCTGTCACCCACCTTGGGCTCCCTCATGAGACCCAACCAAGCGTCCGGTGTCTCCTTTTCAATCTGCACACAGGCGTTCCGAAGCGTGTTATCAAGGAGAGCGCATGCACGGACATACGGACGCACACACCACTCAACGAATAGCAGTGGTCAGTTGTGAAGTGAGGGAGCATGAATGGCCGAAACGGACACGACCACATCCATATATACTCACTTGAATGGCTATGCAATTTTCAGGGACAGGCAGAAGCTGACCTCTGCTCCTTGAGCATTATGCTCAGACAGTCCTGTACGATGAGTTGGACCGGAAGCAGTATTTGGCAAGGCTGAGGAAACTTTTCAGTGTCCAGTAGTGAACAACACAACAAAGTTTCGGCTAATAATCCGCTTCCCGCCTACCCAACATCTGGGGACCCATCTTGCCTGCTGCAAGACGTTGCGTGCAATGGATGGGCCGCACTGTAGCGTTGGGCTTCAAGCCGAAGCACTCGGCCAAGCCGCCGTAGGTGGGCAGTCCGAGCTCGCGGCCGCGGAAGATGTTTCGGCCAGCTAGATCCTCCCCCATGTCACGGCCGAAAAGGAAGTTGCGGAGGGCGTCGGAGAGCTTGCCGTCGATCTCATTGGCTCTCGTGGTGGAGAGCTTCTTCATAATATCTCCTAGCTTCTCCTCGGCATCAGGCTTGTACGTCACCGACGGCGAGTCCTTGGGGCCACTCTTGTCCAGGTAAAAGTCCTGCACCTCAGCGAGTGAGACTGCACCGCTACCGTGACTTTGTTCATCGTTGTGTGCCGATCAGATGGGCCGCAAGCAGGTTCAACTGTCAAGGTCATTCATGCTCGATGGACCCCAGCAATGCACACCAGTGCTATGCACCTGCTCCGAATTTCAGGTGCGAAAACCCCACAATCAGAGTGAAGGGAACGGAAAGTGTTCCAACGCCAGGAAACTAGGCAGTGCAAACAGGGGGGGATTCTCGGATCAGCACCCTAAGCCTCTTGGAGAACTGTACACAAAGGGGCGACAGGGGATACATGAAACTCTTCAATCTCACGCATCAGCCTGCTGAGTGGCTCAGCCGGCAGGGTACAGAACACACCTCTGAATTGAAGGCGTCAGCGATCCTGATGCCGCCGACATCATTGCCGATCAGATCGTGCCCCAGGCGGTAGGCGATGCTGAACTCGACCGACACGCCCTTGCTTCTGACCATCGGCTCCGCCTCCTCCAGATCCTTCTGCGTGATGCCCAGCGCTGGCAGAAACTCGTTCAGCACCACCTGCTGGAACTTGGCCACGACAACGTAATGCACGAGATCAAACTTGTCATCCGCCGACATCTTCCTGTACCGCTTCTTCTTGTTGACCTTGTCGCAGATGCGGTTGTGCTCGCGCACCCACACAGTGTGCTGGGCGGCGAGGAAAGCGTGCTCGGACACGCGGACGTCTCCGGCGATGAAGAAGAAGCGACCATCATCATCGGCGGATGTCGTGACGGACAGAAAGTTGCCGTCCGCAGTCCGGAGGTAGCACGTGCCGGGTTCACGGAGGGTGTTCTCACGGTACGCCTCTTCTGTGCCGTAGATGGGGCCGGCATCAATCCGGTAGGTGTGCACATTGAGGGAGTTTTTGCAGCCGCGGCGGTTGGACGTGACCGCCCGATGGAGTTCCATCACGTCCTTGTCTGTTTTGACTTTGATCGTGGGGCCTCTCTCTTCCTCAATTGACAGCGCCAGGTCGTGATCTGCACGGCAGTATGAGTGTGCTGGGGTGCGTGGTGATCACAGCACAGCAGGACAGCAGGAGGATGAGGTTCCCCCTCACATGTTGTGATGACCTGGATTCTTCAATGCGCAGACCGTTTCGTGTGCCGGCGAGAACATCTGGCAAGACTGCCATGGGACGATCCATAAGTGCGCATGCGCCATGCACGAGCTACCATGGCTAGGCTGTACCATGCGACCAAATATTTGCTACCTAAAGGCACATTAATATAATACAATATTGGGGGACGCCACAGGCCCAGGTGGGTGCACATGCGGCTGGTGGCCGGCCGGTCCGTCAGCGTTTCTGCCACAGCATCATGCGACCACAAGAGCAGGCTGCCGCAAGTGTTTCCGAGGCTTTGCATGATACGGACGGGCAACACCCTTTCTTCTACCTGCTACATACTGGTTAGGTGGTCTGATTTGAGACCGGTATGCTGAAGTTTCGATGTAACTACATACTTGTTTCGGTTCTGAGAAAGGTGACGCAGGCGAGTCCCCAGATTGTGAGGACTCTGCACCCACACTGTCATGCAGCCTTGACCTACAACACCTGAAATCCCTGAATATGGACACCCAAATCCATGTGCACCCAAAACGTTGCACAGTACTCCAGTAACTAACAAACATCACACAGCAGGAAGTATCATGCACCATGGCACATGAACCATGCACCATGAAACATGACAAGTAAAACTGCTGCTGCTGACGTGTACTTTGCCCCTTAGATTGGAATATTTTATCTACCCCACGTCTTCAAATCGGCACCTGTAGCAGTCCAATACGTGTCAACAGCTGCGGGTTTCAAAATACATGCCGCCGGCTTGAACAGTCCACATATAGGCAATGGATTAGGCACCTTACGCCCAGGCGCGCAGGACCTCAACTCGGTAGGTGGACCTGTGGTCGCCTAGATGCACCTGCCGCCGCCAGCATCAACGGTGTCGTTGAATTCCATGTGCGGCAGTGAAGCGACATGACAGTAGTACTGTCGGCAAATCGCACCGAGGAACTGCCCGAAA
Source organism: Ulva armoricana (assembly GCA_032360965.1). Classification (NCBI taxonomy): domain Eukaryota; kingdom Viridiplantae; phylum Chlorophyta; class Ulvophyceae; order Ulvales; family Ulvaceae; genus Ulva; species Ulva armoricana. The sequence goes on from JAUMHO010061818.1 coordinate 6,925, forward strand.
CCCCAGACCATGTTTGATAAGCCGGACTTGCTCTTCGCATTGCCATCAGAGCAGTATTCGTCGCTGACGTCTCTGATGTCACTGACTTTCTGCATAAGTACGAGATCGACGTTGGACACGTCGCACAAGTCCAAGCTTGGCTGTTCACAACCAACGATGTCAACAATAGCGTTGCGCAGGTTGCATTGAGGACCTGCCGAGGAAACCACGCATAGAGATTCAGTTGACTTTCCTACAGCAGTGCATAGTCAAGAATTCAGCTACATCCAGCTACTACTGCAGATACTTCTGCATGTACCTGAGCGCGCAGCACCCGGCAAAACCCGACGCCCGCCTAGAGCTCGTTAGTCACGAATTGGAGAGTCGACAAACTTGCAATGGGCACCTGTTCCCGGCAAAGTGTGTGCATGTTCCCCTTCTAGACACAGAACCTCTGTATCACACATGTGAACAACACGCACCGCGCTGCACGGATGCCCCCAAGCCAAGTGCAAGTGTATACTATTTTATCAAAGTGTCCTACAGTTGATTGTGGCAGCGTGTCGCTGTGTACCTGCCACCGTTTGCGAGGGCATGTACGATTCCGAGCGCTAGCTCCAGTGTTCCAAATTCGCGACAACCCCACATTATTTAACGGGTGCGTTCCATACGCCCGAGTCAAACTTCAAGATCAAGGTCTTCCCAATAGCCGCTTTCAGCTAACTTGTGACGCGCTCGGCGCAACAGCCGCGCCCCGAGGCCAACGCAACGAGACACAGGGCTTGGGGCGAAGCGTACCGCAGTCTTCACTCTCTTGCACTCACAAGTACGGATGAATGCGCCGACAGGAATCAGGTCCTGCCTAGCAAGGTCTGGCAGGGGTCCAGGGCCCTCATCACCAGAGACCTCCTCTGCTGCTACGTTCTCAGCTCCCGCCTCGGCTCCCGCCTCGCCGGACGCAGCGAGCTCTATCACAACAGACGATTCCGCTGAGAACGTCTGGGGCTGAGCGTGGACCGCAGTGTGCGCGAGGTGCACTCCCGCCAGGATGGCAAGTAGTCTCTGCATTTTCACACGCGTTCTTGCGGCAAGCGCTCCAGCTTACCTGAGGATTGGAAATACGTGTTGCGGAAGGATACAGCATGCCATTGTAGTGGCCTCCGACATTCTCAGACGGGGCCAGGAGAGTAAATACTCAGAGCGGCCAGTTGGCGTGCATGCCGCATTCGCTCCTGTCGGCAGACCGTGCAGCATGCATGCGGCTTCTCGGTCCTCGTACATTTCGAAATTGACACCACGTCATGCGGGTCGCCCAAACCCGGTGGTAAGGCCTCGTGACCGGATTCAACACCGCACCGCATCGATGTAACGATGCTAGGCTTGACTACAATGACGAATTACTAATGTGCACGTGATCCGGCGAAGTCGACGCGTAAAAGGCCTCGTAACTCCGAGTAACTCAATTACATGTGCGCAGGTAGTATCAATGCTGCCTGTGTTGAATGGTTCGTCTCCTGTATCCGATGGCGACCCCGGTAGACCGTTTTAGGTCCTTGGGAATTGCAATCCAGTAACTTTGTCGCAGAGCTGCGGCCGCATACCCAGATCCCGCCCCACCTTTGCCGGCGTTTCCCTCTCAGGTGTGTTTGAATTCTGCATGCGCGGCCACACGGTGCCCCGCATGCAACGAGCATACGGTGCCGCTTCGCCGCGAAAAAGTAGATTCATTCCACGTTGTCACAGGCGCCTTAAAAGCGTTCATCTTGCAGATATTTCCTGGCAACACCGGTCGCCTCGAGCTCGCAGCGTTAATGTGCCGGTAACTTGTCGCGACGGGAAAAGCACGAGGCAGGCGCAATGTTGCGTATCATGATGAAATTAGAAGGTTGCCATGGATCTCAGCGTTTCAGGAGAGACGGTTGATAGAGCACTGAGAGTGTCAATGGGCTTGCAATTGGCAAGGCAGGCAGATTGAAGGCGCATCACGCATGCAATCATGATCGCTGAAGGTAGTTACAAAAGATTACACGGGCGTAACCACTAAGTAGCCCACACAACTGCAGTGTCTGCTCACAGATGGCATGGCCACTTTCACTTACTGACAAAAACTGCAATTGCAACGCACACGCACACGTGTGTGCACACACAGGGAGTATGGTAAATTTAAATTGCTTTAGTGTACAGCCCCACCACTAGTATACTATAGTACTAGTACATGAAGCCACCAACACAGGTACATCCAGCCCGGCATTATAATTAGCTACCAGAGGTGTCCAACGACTGGCTTGAGATTTTATGGAGGAATTGCCATCGCCCAGGTGTAAGAACGTTGAAACGTTTGGCTTATGACAAGTTTGACAAATATGTGCACGAACGCAGCCAAGCTTTAAGGCCCGAGCCTGATCTTAGCCTCGCGTCGACCCTTCTTCCGGCCTTCGACACACATTTGAAACACACACTTAAAACACACTGGTGCACTAAGCTGAAGTTTACCGGCATTTTCGAGCAGCTAGCGCTTTGGAACTGAAACGTCGTCAGGTGAACTTCGAATTCGATGGGTGAACTGCCAGTGGATACAGTGTATCCAACCAGTACACCAATCACAATGCACCACTTAAGTTGCAATCAATTGCAGCAGTAGCACAAACCAACGCAAAGCAAAGCCCCGGAATCCCACACGCCGTAGAGTCACCCCAAAACTAAAGTTTTGTAAGCAGGATTGAGAATCACGCCAGACCCAAATGGGCATCGGCCGCGGCACCCCTACAAGCCCACTACCGATGCGTGGTCGTGTAAGAGATGCGAGTACTGAAGCTTCGAACTTAAGTGACACAATCGGCTGGACTACAGCAGAGGGAGCTGCTGTGTAGGGTGCACAAAGGGAGTCAGTGAGCACTAGCCCGCGAGCTTTCGGATTATGCATTGTCGTAGTCAAGCGGCGACGCTTGCGTAAACGTCCATCATGGGGCAAATGGGCGCCAGAGCGGGCCCTTGACACTCTCCCCGTTGAAGGAGTGCAGCACAGCGAATACTATGTAGTCCCCGCACGGACGTCGACGGACGGGTAGTACCCGCACGGACGGAAGCGTTACGGGGGGGTTGTGTATGCGCCGCAAGCGCCTGGCGGCCATTCAGATCAGCGCCATGCGTGTTGGCTTGGGGTGCGTGGTTTTGTGCGATGGCTGCAGCTGCTCGTGCGTAGCCCAACCACCCATCATATGCCTTTAGGGACTCATGTAGGACCGCACCCATGAAGTCTGGTGAGCGGGCGGCATTTCGGCGGCACTCAATGACAGCACACGGGTCATGGGATCTCAGCATGTCTAGACATGCAGATCTGCAGCCGACGCACATCGGACCTGATAAGTTGCCGTGCATGCGATATGCGGCAGTGGTCAGTTTCCCCAAAGATTCCAAGATCCGAGAGCATGATGTCCCTCGAAATGCTCCTATCTCGCACCCACGCAGAAATTGTCTGTGTGGGTCGAATTCCCGATACCACCTTTGCTGCGCGGGAAAGTACCCGATCTAAGGGGGATGGGCCCGCTGGGACCTGCCAGAGTTCCATGCCATAGAGCATGCAGGGGGAAATGCGTGTTTTGATCACCATGCATTTCGTACGTGCCGATAGAAAGGGGCTTTTCAGAGCAGGGAGCCACGCCGCCAGGGCCCCCCATCCTTTCATCGCCGCGGTGGATACCTGGGCTCCCCAGGTGCCGGGGGATTGGAGGTGCAGGCCTAGATACTTGGTCGAGTCAGTCACCGGGAGTTGGGCATCACCCCAGTGGAAATCAAAGGACGGGAGATCAAAGGACGGGTGTAACTTGACCGTAAACTGATAATTCCCATACTGCTTTACGCCATCTTCATACTGTCAGCATGCATGGCCATAAAATTCAGATTGCCATTCCAGCCACGTTATTCCAGATAGTTTCATTCCGTACATAAGGCGCCATTCCGCCTCTGATGTGTTACACGGAGATCAACACAAAATCCTGGCAGCGCCAAGGGGTAAATCAGAAGCCAACCCAAGCACACGAGAAAACAACCAACCCAGCAGATCAACCACACACTCAACATAACCACCCACTGACCCAGATGTCCTACGTAAACACCCAGACACAAGTAAATTAACTCCTCTGATGTGTACCAGGCAAAGGATAGCCTTCAGTTTTGTGATGGCGCACCAGTTCCTGGGCACCAGAAATTCCATGTGCTGACTCTGGTTTCAAATCAATGCAGTGCTGACATCACGTGCGCAGCACTTGTCCTAGGGAAGCTTCGTTGACCTCCTGTGTACCATGCCTGTGCATGCGAGTTCGCGGTCATAAAGCAAAAGCATTGGTTGATACTGCATCCAATCACAGTATGATCACTAAAGAATTCCTGGATGCCTGTGTTATCAGCTTCACAGCGACGCCAAACGTCACCCTCGGTGTCTCTGGAACGCCGGCACCGTCGCTAGGCAAGCTCACTTTGGATGCAACCATCGGGAGACGTGCCATGCCAGTAGTTACAAAAGAGTACAAGGGCGAAATCACAAAGTGGACCAAGTCATGGAATCAAACAACAGCGTATGCTCATTGCCAGCCACTTTCACCAGCACACAGATGCTGCAACTGCAAAGCACACGCACATTGAGCGTGCAACAGGGACACTAAGTACACCACCTCACGGTTGTTATGTCGTGTGCTTGGGTTGGCTTGTGATTTTCCCCTTAGCGCTGCCGGGATTTTGTGTTGATCTCCGTGTAACACCACCTCACGTCGGCAACACAGGCACTTCCATCCGACGTCATAGTGCCTGCCCTGCTCCCGGGAGATCACGAGGCCACTCTTGCGGTACATCTCCGCGTTTCCTCTCTGGACCGCCACAGACAACAGCTGCATCGCCCAGCGCACGAATGCACCCTTGGGAATGCAGCCATTGCCCGCAGCGACGCTCCCGAGACGGCTCACAAACCGCACAGCCTCCTTGCCCATGTACCCGCAAGACTCCACTGCAAATGGCACAAAACGGAATGCCCTATGGTCAGGCAAATCCTTCTGGAACCACGTCCGCCATGCCAGTACTTTTCACTGTTGTGGAGTCACTGCCTTCTGCAGCCGCTCACTGGTACAACCCGAATTTAGCATTGCTTGGCCTGGATGTCATTTCAGCGGCAAGTGTGAAAATCGGCTTCGACTCGGACCTCAAATTTAAACGCATCAAAATCATGTTTCCCCACTCGAGCTCTGGACCGAAACGTCATCGGAAGGAATGGCACCATATCGTGCACATCGGCCAGCCTTTCATTGCTGCCGCTGAAACAAGTGCTGCTGTCGACAACCCCGCCCATCATGCCTCGTGTTCTGCTGCTACTTCAATCGGCAGCCACCCTAGCAATGCTCGCGTCACCCGGCCGCTCCAAGCGGCCACAACGGCACTACCCTCGGCTAGTCCGCCACAACATTCGCCGGACATATCTATATCGCACAAGGAGCTCCATGCACTGCTCTCGCAAGCTGCACGTGGGAAAACACTTTTGTTTGCTGTTCATGTGCGTCCATGTGGAGCTGACACATGCATGGCGTCCTCAAAAGGGAAAGGATACTTGGCGCAACAACAGGCTCCTGCGCCGTCTCCACAAGACACTGCATCCATATCAGACTGCATTCGGCATGTCACGAGCTCGCACAAACAGCTGGGTGGTACGTTAGGACCCCCCAAACAGAACTGCGTTGGGTTTTGAAATGAACATTGACTTGCTACCCAGTGCACGGCCCAAAGCGCTAGCGGCTAGACAGTACAGACTTACGCCTGTGGAGCATTTAGAACTTGAAACTCAAATCTAGAAGCTTCTTGACATGGGCTGTATACGTACAGCCGTCCATATCGCCATGGGCGTCCAGCATCTTGTTCGCGCCGAAAACGGGGGGCAAGCTTCGCCTCTGTGTTGACTAGCTATCGGTACCTGAATGAAAATACTGTAAAGCAAAACGTACCCACTACCATGCATTGATGCATTGCTGGATAAACTCAAAGGCCATAAGTACTTCTTAGCCCTTGACCTTGCGGCAGGGTATCACCAAATTCGCACTGCGGAAACTTCCAGGTGAAAAACTGCGTTCAGGACCCGTGATGGGCTGTATGAATGGACGGTTGTGCCATTTGGCCTGACCAACGCACCTTTGGTGTTCCAGCAAGCCATGCACTCGGTCCTGCGTGGTCTCATTGGGAAAATCTGCCTTGCATACCTAGATGATATCATTGTCATTGGCAAAAACAGCCGAGGAACACGCCGCCAACTTGGACCAGGTTCTAAAGCGCTTAACACAAATTCTACTGTAATGTGGACAAATGTCAGTTTGCATTGACAAAGATTAAGTATTTGGGTCACCTTGTGACCGCATCAACTGTCAAACCTGACCCTTACAAAGTGTCTGTCCTTTGGTCATGGCTACTTTCCGACTTGCAGGCATCCACGAACAACATCAGGTCTTTCTTGGGCCTTGCTGGATACTTCCGCCGCTTTGTACCTTTGCTCCACACTCTCGCAGCTCCGCTGCTCGAACGCATCAAGGACAAGCACTCCACACAGCCGTGGACCAGCCATTGCACGAGGGCGTTCACGGAAATCAAACGTGCACTCCGGAATACCACTGGCATGTGCCACCCTGACTTGAACAAGGCATTTCACCTGTACACAGATGCGTCCGACTACGCATATGGTGCTGTGCTTATGCAAGAACATCCGGACGGTCTCAAACCAGTAGCGTAGGGCGGCCGCTTTGATGACGACCTGCGTCGTTCCGCTCGGTTAAACCAAGCCTCTACTGTCTCATCGCACCCGGTCCCAATCCAATCAGATGGCACCGCAAGCTCCCAGACGCCCATTGCCACAGACTCCCTGTGTCCAGTGGCATAGGCTGGCCGCAAGATGAACAAATCTGAAGTGAACCACGCCACGTTTGAAAAGGAGCTGGGTGCAATTGTGTTTGCGGCTCGTCATTAGCGTTGCTATTTAGAGACCAACCAGCCCGTGTTCATACACTCCGACCACAACCCGCTCAAGTATCTACAAACCCAGCAGAAACTCAATCACAAGCAACCGCGTTGGGTGGAATCCTTGTCCAGAATCAACTGGCACATTACATATGTCCTGGGGGATAAGAACGATGTTACGGATGCTGTTTCAAGAGCAACCCACCTTCAGGACAGCACCATACAGCTTCATGATGGCTTCCCCATCAGCTGTGTGTCAATGCACCGACCCCATTCAAATTACTCTTACCCAGCGCTGGCTAGCAGTCTCACTGATTTTCTTTTAGTCCGCAGAACTCCGATCCGGCACCTAGCCGCAAGCGCATCTGCGACTCCCTCATATGGGCTCGAGCAGAAGCAGACGGCAATGCCGTCACAAGGGCGCAGCTTGCCCACCTCCCCACTTCAGTCTATCTTGACTTCGGCTACTACAGCGGTGATAACGCCCGCACCCGGCGCGATTGCGTCCGCGGCCCGGCCATGCAGCAGCCCGCCACGGGCGACGTTGCCGCGTCCGCCGCTCAATTGTTAAAAGCCACAGCCGCAGGATCATCGGCGACCGGCCAGGCCCCCCCACCGCTCGGCTCCCACACACCCCTGCCTGCCTCAGTCTCGCTCCCCCGATCTGAGCCCTACAACCCGTTCGCAGCAGCCGACGCCGCCGTGCCCAGCACACCGGGCCAACAACTCGCGACCGCCTCCAGTACTTCTGAGTTCGTTCCTTCCACAGGAAATACTGCGCAATTGTGCACCGCAGCCGCGGCCCTCCGCTTGGCCGGCCCAAGCCTCTCGTCCTCCGCTGCAAACAAGGCGCCTCCCCCCGCTTGGACGACTTTTCCCCCATCAAAACCGCCGCACGCATTCGCAAGGAATTCCCCTCGCAATGACCCATCTCCCGCGTTGGGCATCTCTCCCCTCGATTTCAATGTCTCACAGCCCCACGCGGCCCTCCCTGCACTCGCCCCGCTTGCCTGCAATGCTGAATGTCAGGGTCCCCCTGCATCGGCCGCGCCGCCTCCCGGCCCGCGGCCTCGCTCCCGCCCCAACTTCACGAGCGCCACGACAGGCCTCCGACGCCTCCGCTCCCGCCCCACCTGCACGGCCGCCGCGACAGGCCTCCGTCACCTCCGCGCCTGCCCCACTTGTCCCCGGCCGCTTCATCTCTGGGCCAGGCTTCGCGCGTGACTGCCCCGGCACGACGTATACTGCCCGGGGTTCTGCACTGCCCCACCGTGGATATAGTTCCCTCAGCACTGCCCCCATCCTACCACCATCGTGCCGCCTTCCGGCCCTCCGCGACGTCTCCCCCGACACGGGGTCCTCCACTTCCAGCGGGCCCCTCAACAGTGATGCCCACCGTGCTTTCAAGGAACGAATACTCCCATCCTTGCACTCCAACTACCTCAGCACGGGTGCCCATACTGCTGTCGGCGGTTTCGGACACCGACACTCCTCGCTCCAGCACATCGACCCATCGATGGATGCGCTCCCAGCAGACACGCTTCGCCAACACGAGCTTCCGGAGGATCTATTCCACCTCAAGCAGGAACTCACTGACGAGTACCGCCGTGAGCAACGCTCAGCAGGTATGCCTTCCCATTTCCGCAGCCAGACGGACAAATTGCTGCAAGTAGACCTGAGGGTGGAATTTTTTTAGGACCGGCTGCGACGTGGCTATGCACATGATAAACACTTTGCACAGCCTCCGGCCTCATATGTGTACGACTCCAAGCTGCAAGCATACTTCCACGACGGGAAACTTGTCGTCCCCGCCTATGACTTTCTCCGATGACAAATCATGCTGTGGCATCATGTGCACCCCTGGCATGCACACATGGGCCAGCGTAGGACCACTTCCCTTGTCACTGATTCATTCTTTTGACCTGGCATCACCAACGACATCAAACACTTGATTGCTCGGTGCCACTCACGTCAGACGAATAAATCGCCAACTGTCTCTGAGTCCGTTCTGTCACCCCTGCCAGTTCCATCTGCATGTTGGCGAATTGTTAGCTTGGATATGATAACACAACTTCCACGCACCAGTAGTGGTCTGGACTGTATAGTGGTGTTTGCGGAACAATTTTCAAAAATGGTTGGACTGATTCCGTCGGTGTCGTCGCTGGACAGTTCTGGTTTTGCTCGTTTGTTTTTCGCCAACATATACCCCCATTACGGCCTCCCCTTGGGCATCTGCAGTGACCGTGGCACGCCCTTGAACAACAAATTCTTCCAGTCCTTGTGTGACCACCTGGGTGTCGACTTGCGCCTCACGTTTTCCTACCATCCGCGTGCAACCGGTCAGGTTGAACGGCTCAATCGTGTAGTCGAAGAGGCAGTGCGCCACTTTGTTGGCCCTGCCCATGACGACTGGGACGATTTCATCCCACACATTAGGTTCATCGAAAAATGACACTACTGGTTGCACCCCGTTCCAGCTCAATCGTATCACTCCGCCCCTGTCGCCATCAGCACTCGCATTTAATCTTGCACAGGAAACGCGGCCGTCCTCGGCGGTCATGCACAGGATGTATTTCCACTGAGCCAGACAATCACTCATGGAAGCCAAACAGAGCATGTGGTCTAACACCACCTCGGGTAGTAGACTGCCGGTTTTCCTTCCTGGGGATCTGGTGTTATTGTCCTTCCGTAAACTTGCTGTGCACCATCCGTCACTTCGCAAAAAGTTTGCTCCACGCTGGGTCGGACCCTGCCTTGTACTGGATTTTGTCGGTAACACTGCAGCCCAAATTGAACTCCCGGACACGCTGAAGCAGCTGCGCATTCATGATGTGTTTCATTACTCGGTTTTGAAACACTATGTTGAATTTGACTCACTGCCGTTTGACAGTAACCCACAGCCGTTGGCTCCCACTGCCGCCGCCCCGGACACTGACCACGTTTTTGAGGTTGACGCAGTCATAAACTTCAGTAAGTCCAGAGCACGCGCGGATGCGCCTGCACAACGTTGCCCACATTTTCTTGTCAAGTGGGTGGGTTTCGATAGTTCGACATGTGGTTGCCTCTGGATGGCATGGAGCACTGCATGGATAAGGTTGCACACTTCTTGTTCCACAACACTGCTGCGAAACAACGAGAGTAAATCATCGAGATTTTCCGCGCCAGGCACGTATGCATTTGGTTGAATTGGCGGGGCGTGCACAACGCACACAGCAGAAGCGTGCTGGCCCATACCCGATCCCTTTTGAGTCCTCCACTGCTGTTCCGACCTTGCCGCCGCCGCCGCTCAAATGCCCTCGTGCTCGCACAAGCCCTAGTCAAACACGGTCACGGATCAGGGCACCGCCACCGCCAGCCGTTGCTTCGGCATTGTGCAGCACTTGTTCTGCTGCTATGCCCAGCTTCCTCAATAGGGAGGCTGGATGAACTCTGCAGTGGCTACGGTGCCGTCGGATGGCATGCTCGGCCGCCTCCCTCACGCGTAGCCATACTTCTCTCCCCGCACTTCACGCTGGCAAGCAGCTCTCGCTGAAGTCGTGTACGTAGCTCCGGGACGACCCGTCTGTCTTGCCTAGGGGACGCCCGTCTGCATGCAGTTCGCAACTATGCCGGGTAATCTGGTTAGGCTGTGGGCATCCCAGGGCAGTGGCTGACCACCCTGCTCCCCTCTAGCCGCCTGGCGTGCCGGGTTCTGTGCATGGTTGCATGCTACTTCATACTCACATGCGGCAATTGAGGGATTTGCCCGTCGCAACTGCGCGTTATTGCCTCGACCTTTGGTCTGCGTTGATGGGGTTCTTCGCTGACTCTAGCTTCGGCATGCAGTGAACAATATGCCTACTCCGAGCTCTCGGACTTCCCCGGAACTGCTGGCCCTTCTACTTCAGACCCGCCGCCTTGTGCGTGATGCTTCGACCATGCCGGCCCTGGGTTCCTACGCCTTAGACTTCCACAAGCAGTTAGATGATGTATTGACGGAGGCACGTGCTTTACGCCGTGCTTCTGTAACTTTTGAACGGGCTATATCTACTTTAACTTCTGACTACTCCAGAAGAAATAGGCTGCCCCCGTATTACTTCAAGCTGCTTAATGCTTCGGAGGCAGTTGTGCAGAGCACGTTCGGTTGCTGATTGTGCGGCTGTCACTTTTTCTTTCTCTCGTTCATGCCTCCTACAATTCTGACCTGCATTTCGTGGTGAGCTTGCTCTTCCGCTCGCTCCCATGGTTTGGGGGGAGGTGTTGTCAGAGATGTACCCATGCAGCTGTAGTGCACTCAAGTATGCACGCAGTTCATAACCTTCTTGTACAGTCGTGCTGACTGACACGTTGTATAAATCCTGTTTTCCACATCAGCGTGTTTGGTTATACACCCTCAGGTAGATCATTGCTAAGACCCTGCATGCCTCCACATGCATGGACCACTCAGCACTGACTGGATTGACATGTTGCACGTAACCAGTCCTTGCTGGCTTAATGCACACTCCTCACTCTGCACAATATATATATGATACTGGTAATTACGTGGGCTGGTCGTCTGCTCTAGACAGCCACAGCCATAAGGCCAGGACACGTGTACCCTTTCTGCTATAACGGGACACAACCTTTCCACTACAAACTGATCACTATCCACTAAGGCGAGGCTGGCACAAGCAGGTCAGGACCTGGGTACAATATAAGTGCTTTGTCAGGTGCTGGTTGACTACGACCAGTACGGGGCGCCATAACGACCCCTCGTCACCTTGTCATCACACACAGGCTCTCTATCTCTTTCTCTCCCTCTCTCTCTCTCTCTCTTTCTCTCTCTCTCTCTACTTGCGTAACTCGGCTACAGCGCTGCACGAAGCTGCCCACAGAAGACAGATATGCCCTTATCTGTCTCTATAGGGGGCACATAGACCGCGAGGCCCATGGTGCTGGCGGTGTCCCCTCCCGTGGAACTGGCGCCGCTGCTGGTTGATGGACTGAATGTAGCGATAGTGGTCAGTCAGACCAGCGATGACCTCAGGGACGGGCTTGTCGGCCAGTGAAGCGCGCAAGTGAGCACACTCCCGGTGCACCTCCAACAGCCGTGTCCTGAAGTGCCCATCACTGATGGACTCATCTAAAGCCATCAATTGGTTACGCACTGTCATGCAGCCATTCACGTGTTGCTCCTTGGTTTTTCCGTGTTGGCTCAACTTGTCAAACCGCTGGAATAGGTCACGTTTCTCTGCGTCTTTGGACGGCATATATTTGACTCACAGCATCTCCCAAGCCTCATGCAGATACGTTGTACCCAGAACATACTGCTCATCATGGTTTGGCAGACTAAGCAGTATAATTCGTCTACCTGCGTCATGCTTCACCATGTCAGAAAGGTTCGGACAGATGTCCCTTGTCATGCGATGCAGCCCACACGTCTACTTTGCGCTTAAAATCGTTAAAGCGCTCAGTTTTGCTGGCCCACTTGGGCTAGATGCCCTTCTCAGGGCTAGTCGCGGCACTAGCATTCATGCACGACATGGCAGTGACTAATGACTCTACATCTATAACAGACGGTGCCGTTTGCGCTGGCATACCAGCGCCTATGGCTGCGTTCGCCATAGCGTTCGCTGCCGCACTCTGGCGCCTCGTTGCCCGTCTGGGCGGATCACCGCCAGGAGCGTCACCTCGCGATTCAGCGACGTTCTGATCAGGTCCTGGGTGAGCGTTTGGGTCTAACATCCTGCAATAGTTACCATAGCCTTGCTGCTCGACAGGAAAAACACGGAACCTATGATGCAACCTTATGCCATATCATATAACATAAACAAGGCACATAGCCTTGTCTATGCGGTTTAATGCACCCGTCTACTGTTGTGCTCACTGGAAACGTTTCGATCGCGTCGTCAGAGTGCGCAGCACGAACAGCAGACATCTCCCTGGACTCATCCTATCACGACAATATCCAATCCAATTTACATCACCGAGACCATGTTGTAAACCAGGATCGAGGCCCATAGGCCAGACTGGATATGGATGTACCGGACAGACAGGGGAAATTGCACAGTCATACCTGACTGGGTCGGTCGGTATACTTCTACCACGTGCGGATGTTAGACGTTGGGTTGAATGCAGTCTTCAGTCAGAAAGAGTGATTACAGCATATTGACCTTCGCTTATATCACTACACACTTCGGTCAATCATGCCTATGATGATGCCTACCCGACCACTAATGAGATCTATTCGGATCTCCTCAGCGTCCCTGTCAGCGACCCCTGGATGCGCCTCATGCATGGCCATAGCCAAGCATGTGCACAACCTGGACTGACTGCCGAGTCAGCTTGCATGTCATGCATACAGCACTGGGCTGTATCACAACACTCCCCCACAAGCTCAACTAGGTTTCCTAAGTTGTAGATTGTCCCTTACTTCAGACAGTGCTGGACCCGGCAATACCTTGGTGAACCCATCGGCTAGCATGTCCTTGGTCCCAATCCACTTCACCACCATTTCATCCAGTTCTACAAATTCTCTCACCCTTAAGTGCCTCACACGGATATGTTTAGACCTATCACTTGAAATTGGGTTAGCAGCCAACAAATAAGCGCTCTTATTGTCTCCGCAGAGTGTAGGCTTGACTGCTGTGAGACCTTAGTCTGTGCATAACTGCTTGGCCCACATCAGCTCATTAGCCGAACTGCTCATAGCAATTAATTCAGCCTCAGTAGTATCCGCAAACACAATGTCTTGTCGCTTCGACCTCCAGAACACACAATTCCCGTGCATCCTCAACACCAGACCAGAGACAATCTTCAAACTCAAACCATTTGCGAAGTCAGAGTCAGAGTAAACCTCAACTACACTTTCCTTTTCCCCTGAGCCGTTGAATGTCAAGCAGACATCTATGGTACCCTACAGGTATCTCATAACGTGCTGAACAGCCAACCAGTGTCGCTTCGCACTGCCAGCCATATGCCAAGCCAAGGCATGGGCTACAAATGCCAAGTCCGGTCGCGTCACTACAGCTATGTACTGGATGCTCCCTGCAGCTTGCATAAATCGCCTGTGTTTTGAGACTGTTGCCTTTTCCTGTGATGGATCCTCCGAGAGATCCATAATCATTTCTTTGGGTACCACGGAGTAGGCGCACGCTTGCGATCAGACATGTCAAAATTGCCAAGCAAGTCAGTGATCATCTTCTTGTCAGAGATGGTAATAGTACATGCTTTGCGATCTCTTGTGATCTCCATACCAAGCACATAACTCAACTCCTTCAAATCACGACCATCGAACTTAGACAGGATTTTATCTACCAGCGGACCCAACTGCTCTTTCGTACTGAAGACAAGTTTATCATCAATCCACAGGAAGATAATGCACCTACCAACTGAACTGACATATAATGCAGGATCACTGGCACATCTGTTGAAACCCAACTCTGAAAGCAACTTTGCTAACACCTTGTGCCACTCACGAGCTGCCTGTTTCAATCCATACACGGCCTTCTTCAAACGCCACACACGACCGGAGCCATCATTCAGAATAGGCGGTTGTACCACATATACAACCTCCTCCAACACACCATTCAAGAAAGCACAGTTGATGTCAGATTGATGTTTTGTGTCAAGGTCCTCAATTGCACAGACTGACAAAAACACTCGCAGTGTCGCATATCTCCCAACCGAAGCCCATGTCTCATAAAAATCAACTCCAAGCACTTGGATAAAACCCTTAGCTACGTATCTCGCTTTGAAACGCTCGATCTCACCCTGGGCGCCTTACTTAATTGTCAATACCCATTTCCCAGCCTCTGGCTTGTGGCCACGAGGCAGCTCACAGAGCTCAAACACAATGTGCTCACTTAGTGAGGTCAACTCATCTAGCATAGCTTCTAGCCAGCGCTCTCTGTGAATACAAGCCATAGCCTGTCTCAGAGTCGGTTCATCTCTAATCTGAGTTACCTTCATCTTGGAGGCAGCTACGCGGCGAAACTCACGCCTGGTAGTTTTGCCACCCCCAGTCACCTTGCGATCCGGCGCCGTTTCTGCAATGGATGTCGCACTATCAGCCATAGCTGACACACCCGATGCCAATTCAGTGCAAGATGCTGTGGGATCCCCCACTGCATTCACCTCCTGTCTAGGGAGCTCATTCCCATCTCCACTGCATGCGTTGCCATAGCAACCCCGATCCACAGCATTTACGGAAGGTACTAAGCATTTGCGAATCAAGGATTGTTGCGTAGCGGTGCTGCTGGAACCCTTACCTGTTGTGATGGATCCAGACCTTCTCCCGCTTCGCCTGTGTCGGAATTGGGCTGTGCTGCTCTCCCTGAGCCAGACCCCAATCCCTCCAGCCTCGTGTCCTGCTGCCTCTTGAGGTCCACCCCCTCCGCCATAGCAGAGGTTGACACATCCCTAGACCATCGCTGCAGATTAGCTGAGTCTGTACCGGCAGGAATGGGAGATGGGGCTTTCTCACGTTGCCGCAGTATCCGAGTGGTCGGTGCAAACCGTGCTCTTCTTGGTGGCGGTTACCGTGACGGTACGACCGGTATGGCATCTAACACATGTACGTCTTCGGCCTCGGTCAATACGACTTTCACGTTATCCCGATGATGCCCTGTCTGACTATACACTGCTACCCTCGTTGTAGCTGTGTGCCCGAACTCACTGTAGCGGTCATCTCTTGGCACATCCAACCCCCATAGAGGTGGACTGCTTAAGATCTCACTGTGGAATAACTCGTTCATGTGAGCTGTAGCACTGCGTGCCACATCTTCGGTCGGTCTGTTCCCGTCCCTGGTGATGATTACTTGCTCATAGTCTACGCCTGTGGCGATGTCGGAGGTGAGGCAGGACCTGGCTCAATCTCTCTGTGGAAACGAATGACTGGCAAGAAACTTGCCGGATCATTGTGCCTGTGCCCCAAGCTGGAATGCTCCACCTGGTCCCATGGGACATTGTCACCCCTGACTGCGACTGCTGTACCCGTCAGATCAGGTGGTGCCGCACGGACAGAGTCGAACAGAGCCAAACCCTGATGCTCCTCCATGAAGGGCTGGTCAGAGTAGTGTTGTGATACAGCCCAGTGCTGTATGCATGACATGCAAGCTGACTCGGCAGTCAGTCCAGGTTGTGCACATGCTTGGCTATGGCCATGCATGGGGCGCATCCAGGGTCGCTGACAGGGACGCTGAGGAGATCCTGGGAGATCTCAGTGATTGATCGGGTATGATCGTAGGCATGATTGACCGAAGTGTGAACTGATATAAGCGAAGGTCAATATGATGTAATCACTCTTTCTGACTAAGACTGCATTCTATCACTAGTCTGACAACTGCACGTAGTAGAAGTATACCGACAAACCCAGCCATGTATGACCGTGCAGTAACCCCTGCTTGTCTGGTATATCCACATCCGGTCTAGCCTATGGGCTACGATCCTGGATCACAACAAGTAGGGCTGCTGATTGGACTCGTCCGGTGGCAAAATCTTCAGACTTTGTGCTTGAAGTTCTTGATTGTTGCAGTCATAAACTCCCCTTGCGACGAGAGGACTTTCACGCCGCTGGTCTACATGCATCAGGATTGCAAGCCGTTGAATCAGTACGTGTGGAAAAACCACATGCCTATACTGTCGCACTATCCCATACCCCTTCTTACGAACGAAGACCCTGACCATGCTAGTACTTGATCCCGATCCCATGTAGAATCCCTCTACCGCCCTGCTTTCCCGGTGGCGCATATGATCACGCCTGGGGTATGCCATACACGGCACGCCCCATGGTTGAACCTATTTCACCATGTCTCTGAATTTTTCATCCGGCGTGTCCCGATAAAATAGTTGATAAGGGATCATATCCCGAACCGGTATGTCAGGGACAGCTGGACCTTCGGCTTCATCCCGCTTCTTCTTTACCCCCTTGGTCTCCCCTTGTTGTGCAACCCCACTTTCTGCTCCGGCCTGCTGGTTCTTTTGCCCGGCCCCTTAAATCTGACTGAGCTTGCACACGCATACGCCGCTTGCCCTCTCTCTCTAAAGCATTGCAGGGCATCAGATTCTGCTGTGGCACATAGCCATGTACGCCTCTGGCCACAGATGTGCAGGCAGGTCAGCACCAGTCATCACAGCGCGCACAGATTCGCCAAACAAACCGATCTTGCGCTCGACACGGCCATTGGATATTGTGATCCTGGATCGTGGCCCATAGGCCAAACCGACGGAAGTAGACATACCGGACAGGCAGGGATACCGTACGGTCATACCTGACTGGGTCGGTCGGTATACTTCTACCACATACGGATGTTAGACTTGGGTGGAATGCAGATCTTAGTCAGAAAGAGTAGTTACAGCATGTTGACCTTCGCTTATATC